>VUQR01017759.1:0-27666 GCA_015108515.1 Hemichromis elongatus | reverse complement strand
TATTTTATATATATTAAATATATAGAAACTCTAATGTTTATCAGTACATTGCAGAAAATAATGAACTTCATCACAATATGCTAATTTTTTGAGAAGGACCTGTATATAGACAAACAGAAGAAGACGGCCGTAGTGATTGACATAGCAGTCCCGAACGACAGCAACATCAGGAAGAAGTAGCACGAGAAACTCGAGAAATACCAAGGGCTCAGAGAAGAGCTCGAAAAGATGTGGAGGGTAAAGGTAACGGTGGTCCCAGTGGTAATCGGAGCACTAGGTGCAGTGACTCCTAAGCTAGGCGAGTGGCTCCAGCAGATCCCTGGCACAACATCGGATATCTCTGTCCAGAAGAGCGCAGTCCTAGGAACAGCTAAGATACTGCGCAGGACCCTCAAGCTCCCAGGCCTCTGGTAGAGGACCTGAGCTTGAAGGATTGACCGCCCTCAGGGGCGAGTGGGGAATTTTTTTTATATGTGTGTGTGTGTGTGTAGCGTAACGTAGTGTAGCGTTTTCAGCAGTGAGAAACTCCCACTGAGACCTTATGTCCAGATGAACAGACTTAAGACACAAGACTTAAACTAGATGGATGGCAGTGTAAAGAAACATGTCAGTTCCAAATGAATATTTCATAAAATGAGTGATGCAGTGATACTTAGGACAATAATTTTAATTAATTGAACAAAGAGGATAGGGATTAATCAATTTCTGTATGACTTTATCGTCATTCTTTAAATCTTTCACATCATATTGAAGGAATTTTCACTCACTGCTCTTAACAGTGTTAATCATTTCAATGAAGTTTGCAGGCATTTGTTTGCCTTGCCCAGGACCCAGTCCCGCAGAGGGTGCCCAAAGAAAGGGCATGGGCCCACCCTTCTGTAGGTTTTTTCATTTTTATTTTAATACTACAAAGCACAAAATATTTTTTAGATGAATGGGAAAATCTTACAAAATGAATAAAACTTTACTGTGTGGGTGCAAATAGTCACAAAAAATGTGGTTGTGATCAGGAATGAAACAAGAAATTCCACAAATGTTTCAACAGTCAGACAAAAAACAGTGAGGGCCGTACTGAGAAAACAGTTCAACACAGGACTGTACTGGAGAGTTAGGGATGACGTCCGTAGAGGGTGAAGCAGTTTTATGAAGAGTCCGCGTAGAAGTCAAACCATTCACTTCTTAAGTCCACTCATGTGCAGATCAGGATACGGTGGGTGTTCATCTTCTGTTTTCTCTCACCTGCTATCATATCTCTTTTCATTCATTAATATTTTGCTTCATCATTTTAATGGAGCTGGCATTAAATGTATCATATATAACTCTTGATGGGTTTGTCCAAGTGAACAAATACAGATATCTTTATTTTATGATCATGTTTACTGTGTACATTCTGATACTCTGCTGTAATTTCATAATTGTATTCCTCATTGTGGTTAAGAAAAGTCTCCATGAGCCTATGTACATTTTTATTGCAGCTTTGCTATTGAACTCTGTTATGTTGAGCACTGTTATTTACCCAAAGCTTTTAATCGACGTTTTATCTCAAAGACAGATCATATCTTATTCTGTCTGTCTCTTTCAGCTTTTTATGTTTTACTCTTTGGGTGGTTCAGAATTTTTACTCTTGTTTGCCATGGCCTATGACAGATATGTGTCTATATGCAAACCACTGCAATATCAAATTATCATGACAAAAAAAACTATAAGCATTTTTTTAACTTTAGCTTGGATTGTGCCCTCTTCTCAGGTTGCAGTGTCAGCTGTATTAATGGCCAATAAAAAAATCTGTAACTTTACATTTACTGGAATTTTTTGCAACACTACAATTTACAGGCTTCTATGTGTGCATTCAAAAGAACTTGCTGTACATAATATGTTTGTACTATTTAATGTTGCAATTCTCCCTGCAGTTTTCATATTCTTCACTTACACCAGGATACTTGTGATATCCTATCAAAGCTGTAAAGATGTCAGGAGAAAAGCTGCACAGACCTGTTTACCCCACTTGATAGTTTTGATCAGCTATTTGTGTTTGTGTACATGTGATATCATTATATCAGGTCTGGAGTTTAATTTGCCAAAGATTGTACATTCAGCATTGACTTTGCAAATCGTAATGTATCCTTCCCTTTTCAATCCAATTATATATGGACTGAAAATGAAAGAGATTTCTAAGAGCCTCAAATTGTAACTAATGTATCAACACTGTTAATCTTTTTTTTTTTTTTTGACAAACTGATACAGTTGAAATGAGTGATGAGACATTGCTCCAACTGCAGATGGGAGAAACGCTACATCCAGATGAACAGAATCAACTTTTGGGGATTTACTTACCTGGAAGACTGAGCATGCATCAAAATGATGATATAGTTGAAATCATTTGTATTCATGATTGTTACTAAATAAACAGTAACATCAGTATCAATAATGTATTTTTCTTGTTTTCTCCTGCTCTCATGCATGCAGGAACACTCTCCCACCTCCCGTCAGCAGCAGTCAATACCTGTTGCAACAAAACCAGATTCAGTGTGTCATAGTGACAAAAGATCTGAATGATATTAAAGTTTCCACAAACTTCCACAAACATGTAAAATTACAGTCAAGTTGTGCTCTGATTCTGAATGCCTATTGCAGGTAAATATAGCCATTCATACTTTAATCACAGCTAAAACAATTGTGTTATTGTTGTTGTTTGGGATGTTGTTGTTGTTGATGATGACTTTTTTGTTTTTCTTAAGGAACATCTCCTAGTCTTAAACAAAATGTGAAGTTGTGAAGTCCCTCTGTGATCTAGGTGAAAGTATTGTTGAACACAATGTGTAGCACAACTTTGAACTCTCAGATGACTCCTAGAGCAGAGCAGTTCAACATAGCCTCGAATAAGAGTGCATTTTGTCAAACTTCATATGTGAGATAATACCTCCAACACTGAAAAATCTGTTTGCAGGATAGCAGGTAAAGAATGTTTTATGAGTTGTTCACATCACTTTGAAAAGCTTATATATTGTTTAATTACATTGCATGTTATTTGTTATGTTATTGTTATTTATATTATTGTTTCAGATGAAGTTATGGCAAACGAATGAATGGATGGTTGGTTTGGACACTGAATCACAGGGCGGTAGTAGGTCACTGTAGGTCTAATACAGGTCTGGACTGGCCATCTTTTTAGGGCCGGCTCAGGGCTGTCATAAATTACCCAAAAAAGAATATTGTAAATCATTTTTATTGACCGCACCATTCCATTGGTTGATTTTTTTGAAGGACATTGGACTAATCCAATGAAATCTCCCAGCTCTCCTTGGCCCACCCCTCCCTTCCCTTTTTAGCCAAGGTTGTTAAATTGTGCCATTTGAGCTGACCAGAGTTGGACAGGATTGCCTCTGGTCAGTTCAAAAAAGTGCAAAGGGGGCGCAAAAAGGCTCAGAGAAAAAAGGCTAAAAAGCCTTCAAGCAAAAGTTACCGATATGTTTGCCACCACAAGCAGCAGCTGGTGCAGAGACAGAGGAGGATTTTAAAAAATGATTAGAGACACCTTTTCTGTTGCAAATGATGAACAATTATTACAAGACTTATTTTATTCAGTCAGACATAAAATATGCATACTATCAGCCTATAGAGGTATGTGTCATTTGTGCACAAAACTGTGTGTATAAGAGAGCGAACTTCTGTCATAGCCTTCATTTTTAAATAATGCTCTGAGTAGATTTGGTGTCCAACTTAGTGGTATTTTAGATTACCTTAAGTTACAGTTTGCAGGTTTTGTTGTCACATAATATTAAGTAAAACTTTCCTTTGCTGAAATGGATGATTTGTCATTGATAGGTAACCAGAGAAATATTATCAGTGAAATTAATATTCCATATATCCTCTGGTATGTCACGTGCTTTTACTTATCATATACAATACAATCCCACTGTGAGGCACCTAAATCAGGATTCCAAACCATGGAAATAGGGCAGTCATGGCAGTATTCATCAGAACCTGAAAAGACTGGGCCAGCATTGGCTCCTTCTTCCTACTATCCTCCTCACTAACATCCACTCCATATGCAGCAAGTTTGATCAGCTCCCTCTGAATGTCAAGTTTGTGAAGAATTATAACAGTGCCAGCCTTCACTGAAACATGAGCAGCAGTCACTGTCATCTGAACAGAGACTCTGGGGTGACAGATTCCTCAGTGGAGGTGTTTATGTAATTAAATAAAGTGTGGTATATATAAGCTCTTATCATATCCTTAGATCCATTTTATTTGCAGAGGGAATTCCCACAGATATTTTTATGCTTTTGCATTTTCATCCCACGGGCAGCTGTCAGTTGTATTTTATTTAATTGTGAGTTCTTCAAACTTGTGTTTATATTGTAATACCTGCACTAGTTTTTCTAAGTCTTGCTTCTGATAATTGCCCTTCATAAAATAATAGTTAAGAAGACTAAAACTAATAAAAACTGATATTAAACATTGTTCAACAATAAAAAATAAACTAAAAGACTATCTAAAGACTAAAAGTAAACAGAAGCAGAAGGTCAAAATGAAATTAAGGATAAAAATGAATTAGAAAATAACAACAGTCACAGTAAATGTTTTTTCATGAAAAAAAGAAAATCGACTTGACTGTAATATCCTACTTTACCTGTAGGAGGCAGTGAAACTCTTAAAATCAGTTTCTGCTGCTGTTGTTCTGGTAATAAGTTTTATGATTTACTCATTAAACTGGTTCCTTTTGAATTTTTCTTATACAGCATGATGTTCACTTTATTTTTGCTTCAGTATAATGAAGCAGAAATAAATAAGCAGTCACAAGCACTTCATGATATTAAATAATTTAATCGGGAAAGAAATTAAATTTATGCAGTGTACAGTGATGATTCATCTTCATGACTTCTGCAGTACTCTGTGGCCAGATGATGATTGATGGCCATCCATTCCAGCCTTATCAGTGCTCCAATGTGATCACAATTTGTGGGCCTTGGTTTGTTCACTTACTTTTTAAGGATTTACTTTCTCGATTGGATTAAGATTTGGGGGATTTCCTGGCTGTAGTATGTTAATTTAATCATCACAAAACCCAAATCTAAGGAGCTTGAAAAGCTGGACTTCTTTATGTTTCTTGAAGACATTTTCCTTCAGTTCTAAGCACAACTGGTGGAGAGCCCCAGATTTTTAAGGCCTATAAATGTCCCTTACGAGGGTCGTTGGCCTACTATTTATCATCTGCCTAGGTGATCCGAGGTGTGAAAACGGCTTTGGGTCACTATCAGCCAAGGTTTTGAAAAAAAAAAAACATTGTGAGACCTTATCCTATCCTGTGACTTACTGAGATCAAATGACCCAAGATGTGAGTGGGCGTCAAGGCGTCTAAGATGGAATTTAAAAACTTGTAACTTTTTTGTACAAATAAAGTGTGTGAAGAAGGGAAAAGGACTGTAAGCTTTGTTCAAGGCCACACACCTCATTCTGAAACAGGTGCTTACATGATGGTGAGAATTTCCCTCCCAACCCCTAAACAGACAAAGATTGGATCCACACGATGGCTATAAAGGAGCTGTTATTATTTTTGCCTTTTTGTCAATGATGGTGTGAACCCCGCTCGTGCTGTATTGATCACTTTGCAAAGGTTTTAACTTTCTTTCAATAAATCTCAGAAAATCTACTTAGTTTTGGTGCTCAAATTATTTTACCACAACAATAACATCACTTCAAAAAACAGAAACACATAGAACTCAAGTGGTCCAAGTGAACACAAGCATTCAATTCCACCTACTGTACACACATTCTTCAAATGGAAACAGCTTTTTGTAATATTGTGTTGAGTAAAATATTAAAAATAAGAATGAAATAAAATGAAATCATGTATTTCATTAAAAATACATTTTGTAAATGAATCCAGCAAAAAAAAAATCCAACTTAAGCAATGCAAGGACAGTAACTTTACTTCAAAGACCAGCTTTAAAAGACAAAAACAAGACATTTGAAAGAAATAAATGTTCGCTTAAAATCTTAAATTGGCTGAAGGTGTGAAAGTTACCATTTTAGTGTTGTGATAAACTGGCCACCTATCCAAAAGCCAATAAAAAAAAACCCCAAAAAGGATGACATTTTTTATAGTAGATGAAAAAGTAGTTGAATGAAGTTGAAGTTTTTTGTCATTAGATTTATGTGCGCCGGTTTAGATCACTGGGATAAGCAGGCAAGCTTTCCTGTCTCTCTTCACTGCACTGTCTAATTAAGCCAGTTTATTTATTACTTCAATATTTTGGGGTAATATGAATGGCTTGCCCCCTTTCACATTTTCTAAAATCATCAAGTGGGCCAGATTGGAGTCTTTGTCAGACCGATTCTGGCCCCCCAGCCTCATGTGTGACACCAATGTTGTATAGGCTTGGATACATGCACCTCTGCCTACATCATACCCATACAGCAGGTATTGTTGTTGTACACTAGTTGCTTTGCACACAACAAAAAACTAAAAATGAAAACTAAAAAAAGACTTGTGAATATATATACTATTGCAAAAAAGTAATTAAATTACTGTTACTTTCCATTAGCACAGTGCGTTACTGCATTACTAAACTGTGATTTTGTTTGTGAGAGCATGTTTGTGAGACATTAACATACCAGCGTGCAACGTCCGCGGCAGCAACAGACATATGTAGATCAACAATGGATAACATGGAGTGATAAAAATTTAAGAACAACAGGACGTAGTGCTGCTGAATCTGATTTTTTTTTTTTTTGCTGTGTTTTACTTGCATCGATTTGAAAGAGTGAGTGTAAACAAAAAAAAAAAATATTTATTTTATATAATGCTGGGCAACACGGTGGCACGGTGGTAAGAACTGTTGCCTCACAGCAAGAAGGTCCTGAGTTATTCCACCATCAGGCCGGGGTCTTTCTGTGTGCAGTCTGCATGTTCTCCCTGTGTTTGCGTGGGCTTCTCCGGCTTCCTCCCACAGTCCAAAGAGATGCAGTTAGTGGGGTAAGGTTTCTGAAGGAAAAGAACGTCAATTACGGTGTTAATGTTTTATTAATCTTGTGTAGGGAATATATACATAAATTCCGTTGTTTTTTTTTTACGAACAAACCAATCCTCCTTCACTGGAAAAACCTGTTGGTTAAATCTTTGACTTTAGTTAAAAAGAAAAAGAAGAAGGCTGCATTTTGTTTTCGTTTTGGAAGATTTTGATTTAGTGAATTAACAATTTAACTTTTATGACCCCGTCTTTAGCTTTATATTTATATCCTGTTTTTTTTTCTTGTTTTTTGTTTTTCCTCTGTTCAAATGTAGCTAATTGGTAAGAAGTTATATATTTTCTGATTGTATAATGTATGGTGTGTATGTTGTTTGTATGTTGACTTTACTAATTAAAAAAAAAAACTTTCTGAACCATCAAGGCATCAGACGTAACCAGTGACGTCACTTCCGCGTCAAGAAGGTAGCTCGACACGCGCTCAGAATCCTCGGCGCCGGAGGTCCCACCGCTACCGGAGTTAGCGTGCCGACTAATTTAGAGTTGCAGAAAGTTTACACGCGAGACGCATTACAGGCCAGTCCTGCGTTGTGTACGCTGTTGTCGTGCCGCACGTTTTACTTGCAGAAATGGCCTCCGAAAACAATTTGTGCAAAACAGAAGACGTGCTGGAGATTGTTTCGAAAGACAGTGAGGCACAGTTGTGTGTCGATTCTTCATCAGATGACGATGACCTCGTGCAGGTGGACAAAGAAAACTACGAGATACCACTGTCCCAAAGGTATGCAATCTCAGTTTCATTGGTGGATAATTTTTATAGATTTGTCTGTGTGTGTGTGTGTGTTCTACTTTTGATCTGTAAAGCGGTTTGCTAAGTTCTTTGTATTAAAGTGCTATATTAAAAAAAGACTAAGTTGGTCAAACTGAAAACGCCCACTTTTTTTAAACATTTATTTTTCCAAAGAACAAATATCCTTTATGCTTGTCTTGATGCATGCTTAATTATCCAGTAAGGAAATCCCAGAAAGTGGATTCTGTTAATTTGAACGTCGCGTTTTCAGTGGGAGAAATGTTTCATTACACATCCAAGTGACTTAAATGGAACAATGTGCTGTGAGGTCGGTTTCTTGATCATTAAAATGCATGTTGTCAGGACCATTGATCAATGATCATGGGTACTGTTATGTATTTAGTAAAAGCAATATAAAGTTTAGTGATCCTACTTTATGCTTTACGCAAAACAACACCAAGTGTGGTGTATGTGCGCATTGATTTGCCTGTGCCTTTCCACAACATGTAAGTTACTTTCACAAAAAGGTGTTGTTGCCTAAGTAGCAAAGTCAGAGAGAGAGCATAACAAGCACCATTCACAGAGAACTGAGGAATGGCTGCAAACATGGCAAGTGGAGGATGCTGGTTGCACCCACATTATAATCAATCCAGTCCCTTTTGGTTACTTAGACTGACTTGAGCATGAGAGATATGTTTGACCTTTTGCTGACAGATTGTAGGTCAACAATTAATTTATAATAATTTAAATTCCCGCAATCAATTTTTTTTTGGCAAATACTGGAAATCTGGTTTTGGCAGAGCCAACATTGTTCACTGATTAATGGTCATGACAATTTGCGTGTTAACGATCATGAAACTGACTCCACAGCCGATTGTTGGGCATTGGTGCTAGTTTCAGGATCATTAGCTATCTTATATTGTTGATTGAACTGGGAAACTCAAGTCATTTAAATGAGTAGTGGAACATTTCTCCCACTGAAAACGCCACGCCCTGAATTATCTAGTCAACTTTTTGACTTTTATGTTTGTTTGTTTTTTTTAGTGATGATGAAGAGTATGAGCCCCCAGGTCCCTTATCCCCTGCACAGCCATGTCATCGCCGAGCCACACGATCTACCTCAGCTCCCACTGTCCCCCAGCTGCCTGAAAGGTATCTAATCTCAGTTTTACTGCTTCTTATAAAGTTAGTTTTTCATAGATCTTGAAAAAGTATTCTTTATTTACCTCAGCAGCAACAAAGATGACTATGAACAACCTCTGCAAAGCCCAGCCAAAAGAAAAGCTATATGGAAGCCGGCTAGGTCTAAGGCTCAGAAGAGTGAGCCTCCTGAACAGGAGGAAATGTGGCACGACAAAAAGGAGGAGGACAGAAATCCCGAACCCTTCGAGTTCATGCCCTCCAGGGAACCTGGCCCTACATGTAACAAGACGGCTTCGTGGTCTCCGTTCTCGCTCTTCCAGCTTTTCTTTAGTGTACCTGTTTTACAGACAATCATTCAAAATACCAATGCCAATGCTGCGAGAAGGAAGGCAGCTGGCATAAAGTTTCAATGGACTGATCTGACAGTGAAAGACTTTTACGTCTTCTTGTCTATTATTGTTTTCACGAGCCTTGTAAGTGTACACCACAGAGCCGACTACTGGAAAAGAGAATGGCCATACAATTTTCCCTTCCCCCAACAATATATGTCCAGGAACCGGTTTGAGGCCATCGTGTTGTCATTGCACCTCTCCAACCTGAACGACGATGAGGAAAACCAAAAAAAGAGAAACACCCCGCAGTACGATCGGCTTTTCAAAATCAAGCCGCTCTACGACCAAATCGTGAATGCCTGCAAAGCAAATTTCCAGCCTTATGAAAACATCTGCATCGATGAGAGGATGGTGGCATCTAAGGCTAGAATTAGCATCAAGCAGCATATGAAGGCGAAGCCCACAAAGTGGGGGTACAAGCTGTTTGTTCTGGCTGATTCGGCGTCGGGTTACACGTGGAACTTTTTTGTGCACACAGGGAAGAGTGAAAGCAGCACAAGCCATGGTTTGAGCTACTCATCCGTTGTAGATCTTCTACCATTTTCTTTACTTGGTCAGGGCTATACTTTATATTTGGATCATTTTTATTCCAGCCCCGCACTCTTCAAACATCTCCATAAGAAACGCTTTGGCTGCTGTGGAACCATTAAAAAAACCCAGAGCGAATTTCCCCGGACAGAAAAAAACGACTTTCCTAAAAGGGCTGAGAGGGGAGATGTGCGCTGGATTAGAAAAGATGAGTTGCTCTTTGTCAAGTGGATCGACACTCGGGAGGTAACGATGTGCTCCACGGTGCACAAGGCCTTCAGTGGAAGGACCGTGCAGCGTAGAGTGAGGCGGGATGGGGTGTGCTCGGCAAAGCAAATACCTGTTCCTGATGCAGTGCTGGATTATAATAAGAACACGCGTGGTGTTGATTTATCTGATGTTCTCATTGGTTATAACAGTGTTCAACAAAAAACAAAGAAGTGGTATAAGACCTTTTTTTATCACTTCGTGGACATTGCCATTGTGAACAGTTTTATTTTGCACAAGGAGATTTGCAGGAGCCAGGGTCGGCAGCCAGTAACTCAGAAAAAGTTCCGGGAGCACCTCGTTGCGGAAATGCTGTCTTTTGCTGTAGGTGCAGCACCAGCAGCACCGGCGCCTACATTCACCTGCCACATGCCGCGTTATTACGGCAGCGATGCTTCACAATCCAGGAGGTACTGCAGGAGGTGCCAGGAAGCTGGCATCCTAAGGGTGAAAACACCCATTTATTGTAGGGCTTGCAATGTTCCCCTGTGCCTCACATCCAAAAAAAACTGTTTTGAGCGCTGGCATGATATGCACAGATGAAGATAGATTTAGAGCCACTGCAGCGTTTATAATTGAATAAAGTTCAGCCTTCAGAGTTTGATGTTTGTGATGAAACCTTTTTATGGAGGGTGCCTGTGTCCAAGTACAGTGCAGGTTTGTTTAACAATGGAAGTTCTGTGGGTGGCTCAAGTTGAAATGTTCTTTTGTCAACCAACACTATAAATCTTTAATGAATACAACCGTTGAACAGGGATGCAAAAAAATTGTATTCAGTTGAATAAATTACCTCGTCTTTTCTACTAAAGATTTAAAGTATTCAGTTTATTTTGTATCAGTCTTCTTTTTAAATCGAGATGAAATTTCCCCCCCTAGGGATAAGAAATGCCCATAACAGGTCTTGATTCCTAGTGTGAAATTTGAGTTTTGTATTTCCCCAGGAAATCTCTAAACACCTATTAAATCAGAATAGAGGTTTGTGCTTTTTGACCCTTTCACACATAGTGGTCACTACAGTGGACAGCTATTCAAAGGGTGTTCTCTCGTATTTGTGTCGGTGTTTTTATTTATCTTTGGGCATGAAAAGACGAATAAAAATACTTGAGGAAAAAAATCCTGATTGAGGTTGTCATAATTCATGCATGACATAAATAACAATAACTGCAATGAAACGCGTCACACATCTATAGTAACATTAAACGACCAGTGGGTGGCAGTGTATCGAGTGTCCAATGTAGTGGTTTATGTGCAAGTATACCATCAACACTGACACAAATAGAAGAAAACAGCCTTTGAATAGCTGTAAACTGTCCAAACCTCTGTTCAGTGAAAGGTAGGTGACTGTTTTCATGACCAGGACTTTCAGTGGAACTTTGTAGTTGCCACTCACTCTGTACCTATAATAGGGGCTATGTGGGTGGGAGTTGTCAATCTCTAGCAGCTCCTTCTTCCCAATGTTGGAACACTGAGCTACTAGTTTTGCTGTTAATGTGGATGTTGGGCATTGAAGATTCTATTGGTCCCTCATCCTATTCATATAATGCTTTCCACTTGATTTACTTGCATAGGAGTATTCCAACAGCGCCCTATTTTCGTCTCTTGCCCATCAATGATTTAGTAGCCCACTTCTCATCAGGGTGCCCTGGTTCCTCAACACCTGACGCAAAACACCCGATGGGGTGGACCTCCCCCAGGCACAGATGTCTGCAATATTATGCATGCAATACTAGGAAGTGTATTACCGCCCTCTCTGTACAGTATTTTTGTATATAGTAAATGATTGTATGTATGTATGAATGTAACCTGACCTGGAGAGCTCTGCACAAGAATTGCAGCGTGCATGGACTGTTGGTCCTGTGTGCAAATGGCAAATAAAAATCTTGCATCATGAATATTTTTTTCATGGACAAAAGAAAATCTGCTCGACTGTAATCCCCTACTTTACCTCTAGGAGGCAGCAAAACTATTAAAATTATTTTTTGCTGCAGTTATTCTAATGTCTTATGATTTACTCGTTTAACTGGTTCGTTTGGATTTTTTCTTATGCAGCATGATGTTCACTTGATTTCTGCTTCAGTATAAATGAAGAATAATCACAAGCTTTTCATGAGATTTAAGAATTTAATTGGGAAAGAAATTAAATTTATGCAGTCAGTGTGTTTGGTGATGATACTTCTCTCTGGTAGCCATCCATTCCTGCCTTATCAGTGCTCAAAGCCAATCACAGTCTGTTCACTTGCTTCTTAAGGACTGACTGACTAGATTAAGATTTGGGGAGTTTCTTGGCTGTAGAATGGTAACTTCATTATCACCAACTCACAGTTATAACTTCTGCCTTGTCATATGTGGCTCCATCATACTGGAAAATAGACAAATTCCCACCAAATTCCTTCTGGATCATTGAAAGACCTTTTACATTATTCTTTGTTCACGATGGTGTTTTTGAGGAAAATTGTTAATGAGGCCAGTCCAGTGGATGAAAAGCAACCACATACCTAATCTCAGAATGCTTCACCACTGACACAACTCATGGTAGCATTTACCTTTCCTACATCGGACTATAATTTTTTTTTAGAAGTCCCTAACAGTCACAAAGGGGCATCATCAAATAAAATAACCTGTGATCAATATTCTGCTGTCCAGTTCTTGAATTTTATGCAGAATTTCAGTCTTTCCTTGGTGTTATTCTAGGAGAAAAGTGGCTTCAAGCACCTATTTTATAGAGAAGTCTGTGCTCTCGATTGATGTGTGACATCAGCTGACTCACATTTTTTCTTGTCCTATAAATGATACAGAACTGCTGATGGCTCGTCGTTTAATGTTAGGGCCAAATTGTCATTGGATTTTTGTAATAAAGTTTGCTTTCATAGCGATGCTGTGAACACCCTGCATTAACCTTTGGCAGCAACTAAGAGACAAGTATTATGAGATCAACACAAATGTCTTTGCCACTGGTATGGTTTTGTAAAACAGTGAGATTACATACATTTTTACAGAAATTTGCTATAATTGCTACTTTGTCTTATACAAAAATCTTGAGGCACACCTGATTACATTTTGCTAGGAAAATGGGAAATTGGTATATTGATTTGAAACATATATGCACTCATAGTATATAAGGTGTTTGTATAATTCTAACAAAATTCACTTTTATTCTTCAGTCTTTGAACTTAAGCAAGCTTTCTTGTCATTTCAGGAATAGTTCTCCAGGCTTCTCGAAGGACACTTAAAGTTCTTCTTTGGATGCTGGCTGTTTTAATCCAACAATCCTGTCACTATGATCCCACACTGCTTTATTAATGTGGAGGCTAGACATTATACTGTGTGTTTTTCTAAATACAGCAATGGAAGAGTTTAAGACTGGCAACTTTTCTCTGTCAAGTTGACCTTGTTGGATGAAAGGCACTAAATTGTCTCTATTCCTGAATACTACTACTTCAAAAAAGTCTTTCTGATATATACCGCATGTAGATTTACGAGTTATCTTGTCTGTACTAGTGTTGGACCCTTTAGCAAAGGTAAATAAAATTCACTTTAACTCAATTTATCCTAGATTTCTACAACACCAGGTGTGCTTTTATGTCATATTAAAAAGAAGTTTCAAACACTGAGGTTCAGTGTATCTAAACACAATCCCTACAAGCTAAAAGCTCAGGCGTCAAAGTGGAAAACGAGGAGCCGCACTGAGAGACAGACAAATAAGGAAGTGTAAACTGTGAGTCATGTAAAGCTACTCTAGAAAGATCCAAGAATAAAAATATGGATATGAGCATAAAAGATCCTCTTTGAGTTCATTAGGTGGATACAAACATCAAAAGTCATCTATTTCCTCTAAGTGCTAGATGTTAACTGTATGCTAACAAGTATCAGTGACTTAAAATGAGGTGTTATACTAGTGTGCTAATTTTCATCTGTCAACATCAACTCTTTTAGGCCTAATCATAATATCAATTTTAACCTCAAACCATAAAAAAGCAGGACCAGTCATCAGATAGCGTTTTTAAGGAGTGAGACACAGTCCAAGCAGAGGGCCAGCCAAAATGTCCTCACTTTGCAAAAATTTCCTCACTCCTCCCATCTACAACTTTAATTGCCCCTCATAAAGACAGAGATTCAAAAGGATACTTGGATTTAAACATTAAAACCAGGCTAATGTGCATCTGTGCTCTACATGGTACGTAATCTGCATAGTTATGCCTTACACAATGTCCATTACAACATCTCTCTCTCTCTCTCTCTCTTCTGCTCACTCTGATGTTCATTTCATTTCTTTACATACATACAAATGTAACGATGGCACCAAAACCAGGCTTAAGTGTTTATCTTGATGCCTTATGCCATCAACATATGCGTCATGCTATGTATTACCCCGATGCTGTTTCCCCTCCAAACACAAACATATAACCTCCCCCTTCCTGGGAATCTCAAGGGAGTCCTGCCACACATTCTTTAGTGTACACTTCATTGGAGCAATGATTCAGAGCAGCTCATAGCCAAATAAGACGAAAACCCCTCAGCTCGCCTACTTTGTCCACATAGGAGCTGTGGCTGTACATGGACTTGGCCACTTGTGCATTCATACACAATGACAGAAAAACTTTGGGCTGCAGCTCTGTTATTGTGTATGAATGCCATTTGTAATCAGTGAGTTGAAGAAATGAACTCCAGAAAATCGCCACTGAAATTTGATTTTTAAACCACTATTATGCGTACAGCAAAAAAGGAGAAGAAAAAAACAAAACATAGAACAAGTGCAGAGTTGCCCTGAACTGGTCTGTTCAGACTTGGCAGATGTGTTTTGACTTGAGCTGTGCCATTTGGCCTTCAAAAAGTCCCTACTCTGTAAATTTACATGACAAAGTTGAGCTGAAGTAAATATGAGTCTTGAGCAGTTTAGCTTTGTCAAATCAAGACGATGTTTCCCAAAGTCTAAATTAAAATCACCCATTTTATTACTATCACTGCACCGCAGCTAACTAAGGAAAATTGGGGAAATTTGTGAATTCTTCTGTTACTTCAAGTGAAATTCATCAAGAAATTTCTTTCTTTGGTCTGTTTAAGAAGCAAAACCCTCTTCAGTGTCCACTTCACGCTGCCTAAACATAAGAGGTTGATCGGCTGAATTAATTCTGTCCTTTAAAGTTTCCATTATCTAGTAACAAAGTTTCAGCTAAAGAGACAAACCAACCCTTCATATTATGTGCTGATAGTCGCGAAGTGTTTTAGAGGTGTACAATGTGTAATGTTCTCACAAATAGGAAGGCCTAAAAGGAAAGTATTGACTATTACGCCTGGTTCATAACCCTGATGTATTTGCAGTGACAAGTGCTTCAGTAACCTTTTACACATGACTTATGATAAGTTAATGACCCAGAATGAAGCAAAACTACCTCGCAGTCAAAATTCTTCCTTTTAGGCTACGCCTGCCTGTCGTGGAGAAGTGTGTGTGTGTGTGTGTGCATTCACGCTATTTGATGCAGGGGAATGACTTCCTGTTAAGAATGTGTTGACAAACCAAGGACGGTAAAATAAAGGGAAACGACCTGGCCTTCAGAATAAAAGCTTGCTATGCGCAGTCTAGTTAACGTGGTTGAGCACATTAATTCGGGCTGTGCTTTCAAAGTTTGGCAAAATATCAGAGTTCCCTCATTCTGATTCTCACCAGAAACATCTGTTGGATAAAATCTTCATTGAAATCCAAAGGCTGTATTTGCATTTAGGCCCAGATTTGCAGAAACATTTGGGCAGCATTGCTAACGCCATTTTCACTGATCTTTGTGAAAAAATAACTGTCACTGGGGAGGAGGATTTAATGGATTTAGAAAGACCAATATTTGATATTGTAACTACTTTAATATTCCAAAACCACCTTTTGGCAGTAACAGATATTGATCAACTTAAATCATATGAAAAGAAAGCACAATGCAGATTTTCAGTGGAAATCTGTGTGGAAGAACTGGTTGTGCAGGTTGTAAGTCATTCAGGTTAGCCATCAGTATGAAAAGTGTTGAATCCATTGTCAACCGGCTTACCATGAAAATCTGGGCTGAAATGAATGAATACGATAAAATCACCCTAGAGAAGTTTAAGAAACTCTGTAAGAGAGTTTTCAAATCCCTGTGCAAAAGATTGCAACATGCAGCAGCTATCCTGATGTTCCTGCAATTAAACCACCCAGTACGTGATGAAGACATTTCAAAAGAAAAGTAGACAAACTATCCAAGGAACCAAGTTGCATGCATTGGTTCTTCTCATCTATGCGTACATTTTTGAAATCCCCTGGTCTGGTCGCAGCAGATGGCCGCCCCACCCTGAGCCTGGTTCTGTCAAAGGTTTCTCCTCTTAAAAGAAGTTTTTCCTTCCCACTGTTGCCTAGTGCTTGCTCAGAGGGGTTTGTGTGTTGGGGTTTTCTTTATAATCCTGTAATACACTGAAAGGTTACTTTACAGTGTATTACAGTAAGTTGTTACACCTTACAGTGTGAAGCGCCTTGAAAACACCATCAATTTAACGTGAATAAAATTCTAAAAATATCAAATCCTAATTTCTGCTTGTTTTCATTGTCTGTGAATTGAATAAATACATGTGCTATTCATACCAACTTTCTGTTTAATGCTAATCTGTAACCTATTTTGAAACCTTTGAACATGGCAGAAAACCGTACATTTAATAAAGGACAATGTGACAGTTTTGCATCTTGACTTCTTTCAAAACACACATTCATTCATGTATTATTTAAACACTTAATGCATGTTTAAATAAAAATATTATCTAGACTGAACTCAGTTTTTAGTAACTTCCTATTACAACTCAGTTTACATAAGTTACCAGCACTTTTCATTCAAAAAAGTTGATAAACTGACTTTATTTGAGTTTGCTTAAATTAGAAAAAAAAACTAAGTAAGCTTGAAATTTTGCTTTTCAGGCAGTTTATATTACTGTTGGACTTTTCTACATAAAACATGCAAATAGGTCATCCAGCTGCTATACAAGTACAACTGAGATTATAATTAGTTTATCAATTTTTTATTTGCTTTTTTGTTTTGGCAATTATGCGGTGAGATTTTACAAACTGTAACTTTAAAAAAAATATCAAGGGCAACAGTAAAATATAATGAACATTTGAATAAATATTCATAAGAAAACAGTACTTGATGATGGACTTTTACTGCTTTTTCTGCAGAGTATCATATGTAGTGTAAGTCTAGTGGCACAAATATTTCTAGGATTTTTTTGTGTTTGTCTCCTGATGGGCTTAATCCAGTTTCTTTCTCTTTTATTTATTTTTTCTCCTTTATTAATGGGAGTTTTTATTTGGAAACAGCAGTGCTTAGTGGCCAGCTTATATGGACTTGATGGAACTGTCCAAGCATTTCTGAAGTATCCTCACAACATCAGTACCATTGATGCCATGGTGCACTGTGTGTGTGTAATTTATCTGAGCAATAGTTAAAAATAATTTAAACTATTTATTTATTTATATAACTAGCTTGAAAGAGCCTAAACTGTCCTGAATCCCTTCCTACAGTTAAAATTGTAAATTTTAATTTAAATTTCCAACTCCCAGCGCAGCCAAAAGTCATGCTTTTGTTTTGAAGGGAATTAGGCGGAAGTTCTTTGCTATGCTTGGATGTGAAATTTGACTTTAGCTAGTTGCAGCCAGCCTATGCTTGACACACTTACACACAACATACCCCATACACACACACACACTGTTCGCGGCCTCTTCCCGAGCTTGTTCCGAGATTACGCCGCTTTCATCGGTTAGACGAACTGACGAATCGCCGAGAGACCGACTCTGCTCCCGTCCTGCTGTGTGTGTAACGCTGGTTAGCTCCGATACAAGCTGGGAATGTGTCTTATTTAACAATTACATGACGACTTGTTCCCTGTACGGTTGCAGGGGGGAACGCTTGTTAGCTGAGATTTTAGGCATTTTAAAGTTACACCGTGGGTGCATACAGGCCACAGGACCTCTAGCTAACTGAGTAACTTAATAAGAGACGGACAACATCTTGGTCGTCTGTGTTTGATTCGGTGAAGCTGCGGAGGTCTCCAGCAGCAGCCATGGCAGGGAGACGGACAGCTGCTCTGCTGGTCCTGGTGTGTTTACACGTCCATCGCTCCGGCTCTTTCAACCTGGATGTGGATAAACCCTACGTGTACTCCGGACCCGAGGGGAGCTACTTCGGCTTTTCGGTGGACTTCTTTAAGCCTTTAAACAACCAAAAGTAAGATTTGTAGCAGAGTACGTGCTTATGGTGATGATGCTAAAGGAGAAGCGCCTGTTCCAAGTAACCTTTGGGTTGCCTTATTTTACATGATATATGCTTCTGTTGAAGTGATTTGCTAAAGTTTTACACTAAGGCCCGTTTTTATTTAGTGACAAGTTCTCAGCTACATCTTAATATGTTTTTATGGCAACATATTTGAAGACAATAAAAAACACACTTAATCGTGCAAGCTAAGTGTAAATAAAGCAGTCCCTTAACTTTTATCTTTTAAAGCCCCCCCCCATCATTATAGCCATATCTTTTAAGAAAAATCCCCAAGACAGAGATTCTCATTTCACAGCTACACTGTAACTTTATTTAAAATGAACACACAGACAAACAGGAACGATGCCCAGAGGCCATCTAGGCTTGTTGCTGTCTAAACTGTCGTCCACTGAGACAGTGGATATCCGTGGTTATCCATTTTTACTGAAGTGAAAGTAGTTCTCTCAAAAGAACACTACTGATCTAGTTGTTTTCAGACTGTGTTTGGTCTGTTAATTGACGTCACTAACAGACCAAATACAGCCCCAAAATAGCGCCGATGCCCTCAGCCATAGCGGAGGTTTAACCTGAGGTGCATTTAAATTGTGTTTCCCATATTGTCAAGTGTCACCCATGAATAACGGTTCCTGTATAACGTGTTTAAAAAATATTCCTTGGAATATGTGAGACATCTTTATAACGGTCTTATCGTCTGTCTTTATGCTTCCTGGTCTTGTTTCTTGCCGTCTTTTTAGAGTGTCTGAATGAAAAGATAGCAAGAAAGCTGCCTGTCATCCTCTCTTCCTGCAGCTGTTGACCTTGCTACAGGAACAAACTCAGACTCAGTAACTTTGTGTTTTAACTTCCTATCTAAAACCACTATGCTGTTTAGATAAATACTGATTGCCTGTCATTTCCCCATATTCGAGAAAGTATCAGAGAAGAGTTGCAGTCTCATGTGGTACTGTGACGATAGACTGACAAACTTCTTAGATGCTCTGTACCACACCCATATCAGTTGTTTTACACACAGTGACTCCAGTTGGTGAAGCTGAAACCCAGCGGGTACCAATCAGCTACATGTTGTCAGCATATAGATGGATGAGCTATAAACATAAATAAAAATGCCCTCGTACTAGAGCTGTTATGAAGGTGGAAACTGTCCACAGAGGCCAAAACTGTTTTTACAGCAGGCTGTAAACAGGCCCTTTAATGCTCTAAAGTTGGCCGTTTTAACAGGAACATCTGTGGGCACCGTCTCACGTTGTGTTTCCGATGTCAAGCTCAGAGCCACTAGAAGAATTACTCATTTGTGGCACTTTGTGTTGGTTTCATTCTGAACTATATATTGTGTTTTATAAAAAAGGTCAAAGGTTTTCATTCGTTTTATGAATCTCACAAAGCTATATCAGCCAAATGTTACTAACAATATGTTACACTAAGTTATGTTCAGGCTATCCTTCAATTTTTATTAGCTAGTGTGAGGCAGCAGTAGTGGCTGGAAGCTAAAAAAAAAAAAAAATCCCAGTGTAACAATGTGTGGCAGTAATTACAGGTATTGAGAGATCACTTGATTTGTAGCTGTTTTCCTGTTGTTGTTTTAATTTTATTCTACTGACTGTGGTTCCTGTCAGCTTTTAAAACAACCACATCAATCAGTACAACCACCTCGGCCTCAATGAATCAGCGGCCTTTTAGCACGGCAGCGTTTAACGGATGAAAAGTTTTCATTCATTTTATAAGTGGTCAATGCCTTAGGTAGTGAAAACAGTTACACTTCCCAAGGAAAAAAATGTAAGTCCACTGAATGGCTCCTTATAAACAAATCCTGTTTTGCACTGCAGCCAAACCTAAATGCTTTGAACAAAGACTTATTGTTCACATGAAAACTGTTGGCTGTCTCTTGCAGCATCGCTACAAGAAGCCAAATCATGTTTTATATCGCTGAGGAAATTTGCTTTTGGACAAACAGTCACTGATGCAGCGCCGTGGCTCTGCAGACGTCTTTAAAGGTCACATGACAATACTACACATGGAGGTCATTGTACCAGTGTCGGTCAGCAGTGCTGATCATATCATCTTCTGGTGCTCCGGGTGTTTCTCCTGTAGATTTGTAGAAATGAGCAGGTTGAAGATAAAAGCAGCAGCCAGTGTTTTCGTTATTTTCTTTTTAAATTTTGTTTGAATCGTATTGGAGACTAAAGTTCTGCTTTCAGCCAAAACTTCCTGGGGAGTGTGGGTCTTTTGAGGAGCTCTTCTACTTAAGCTTTAACTGGATGAACCGGAGTTTAAAGCTCTATGAGATGGTTAGCTCCTCAGAAGGTCCCTGCTTTTGGGGCTAGAAGTGTGTTTATTTACTGAGCTTCAGTAAACTGAGCACATGTCTGAACTCTGGGCCTTTTTAATGCATTAATGCATTGCCTTATGCTCACAATGTCAATCTCTGTGCTAAATATAAAAGCCTGCATTAAATGTGAGGAAAAAAAATCTGTTATTGGTTTTAGTTACACCAAAAAGTGGGAAAAATCCCACAACCTTACCGCTGAGCCTCCGAACCCGAGCTCTAAAGAATCCTAATCACCACCCAGGACTGTCATTTTTCTCCATAGCAGGAATAAAAACAACAAAAACATTACAGATATTTGGCTTTGCTGATGTTCATTTTACTTGTACAGCAATGATTTAAAACCCGATTTATCAGTCGATTTTGTTTTTTCTTTCAGACCCAAAAAAACCTTAAAAAGATTTCGCTAACATTTGTTATGAGCAGTTAAATATGACACTGCAGTTTATAAAAATCCTGTTTTATCGTCACAACAAGTCGTGGACCGCTTGTTTACACTCTTCCTGACTCTGCTCGGATTAGCTGGTTGTCGTGTTTGTGGCGTTTGGTTTGCCAACAGGCCAGTGGGAGAGTGCACTCTGGATAAACTAAGCAACATCGGGACTCAGACTATGATTGAAAGGTATTTCTCCAAATGCTTCTTTAAAAAAAACAAAAAACCTTATTAATTGGCCGTTATAAATATCAATGTGGATATATCAGCAAATAGCCAGTATTAAACAATTATTAGTATTTACCCTGCCTATGTATCTATCAAGACGTATAGCTATTATACACATTGCACAAATAGCTCAAAATCAGATCAAAACCTGATGAGTTTTTACACCTCGCAGACTTTCCTCATGTCATCCAGGCTTAGTTCATTCTCAGAATTACTATGATAGTAAGCTGCCGTATTTTGAAACCCCAGCTGACTCATGTGTGCACAGGTCTTTAGACCAAGGTAGTAACAGATGACTGAAAGATTAAGCTTTGTTTCCTGAGCTGAATCAGACACACTTTAGCCTCTCTTGGTCAGCTTAATTTCTGCATGACAGCATATGTGGCTTTTCCTTTATGAGTCGATGCCTGTTTGTGTGTAACGTCCTCTCCTCTCCTCAGGTCAGACGTTCTGATTGGAGCTCCTCGAGCTAACGTGTCTTCGGACAGAATTGTGGAGAGAGGAGCAGTGTACAGCTGCCCCTGGAGGACTTCCAACGCCTGTCAGCAGCTGGTGTTTGACAGCACAGGTACTAGAAGCTCCTTTAGCTTGGTTAAAAACTCTTCCCCATCACCTTAGATACCCTGGGTGGGTTTAACCTTCAACATCTCTCCCTCCATCAATGAAAAACACTTAAAATTTACATTTTAACTCCAGACCATGATAGATCGATCACGATAACACGGACAGTTTGCAGTATTACTGATTGGATACTGAGGGTTCAGCTCAGCCTGTTTCTGTTGTGTTCATGCCAAGACACATTCAGGAATGTGTGTTGAAGCAGAATGTGTGTGGACTCGTCCCTGTACTGTGAGTGACAGACAAACTGCTGTCTCCTTGTCTTCTCTTTATCCATTTTGCAATCACCTCTCTCCAGCATTGACCATAATTTTGTAATTTACTGGTTCTCTTTGATTGTGAAAGGCCAGATGAGCAGATCACCACACAGTAATCACAGTGATCATTATAACTTGGTGATGTTCTGTGATGGGGGTATTAATCCCTTTATTGTCTTCCCAGAATTTCAGTCATTTTCCTGTGAGGCAGCAGCACCCACACGTTCCAGAAGTCCTGGAAGCTTCATACAATAAAATGTCCTTTTTTGAGGTGCAAATGGTGATTATTTCTATTATATGTGACTGCACTGGTTATGAAGAACAACAGAAGTTGGCAGGGAAGTGTTTTTTAGTCATTTCTGTTGTTTTTACCCTGAGACGTCAAAGTTAGTCTTTTTAAGAGAATATGTGGCATTATGGATCTCTGAACGAGTTCATCTGTGTTTCACTACGTTTCACTTTTCTGACTATCACACATGTGATCCAGAGCTTTAAATGGGAATAACTGAAGTTTAATTCAGGCGTAATCACTGTGTTTATGTGAACAGTGGATGGGACATGTTTCAAAGGTTTCGCGAGTACTAATTAATCTAAACTTTGGGCTACAAACTGCTGTACACCGATAACCAAATAATAGCCAATAATCTGAAACTGAGACTAGCTGGTGAATCACTGACCCACTCAAGAACCAGGTTTACTCTCAGGACCTCAAAGAGAGTTCACGTTGAGCTAACATTTGACAGCATTTCACCTGATTATATACTTTGTAATCAGCTTAGGAACTAAAGAATATGACAAAGCAAATGTAGGCCCCTCCCACTTTCTGTTCAGCACACTGATAGTCCTATTGTCAATGAATAGGAGTTAATGAGTCTAAATGGCTAAAATAATGAATTTCTATAGAAAAGGGTTTGAAAATGCAGAACTGATAATATGTCTGCACTGAAATAAAACGGCGCTTGTGTCCTGTTTAATTAAAGGAGGCTGATTTTGTGCATGAAATGCTACCATTATGCATGATGATTGGTCAGTTAGAGATTAATGACAGAACAAACTCACTTGATGGTTCCTTTTCAAGCAGAAACAAACATATATGCAGACGCGGCTGGTTGTTGCGGTCGAATGAATTTTCAGCTGGTTTCTCGCGTCATGCCAGAACTCAGAATGGCAAGAGCTCCAAAGTGGGACTTGTTTCGGTGTCATCCTTGCGACTCAACAAATGAGATTACATCTGTTTTCATGAGCCTGTCTGTCAAAACCATAATAAAAATGTCTACAGTAAAACCATATCCTTCTCTTATGAAATCAGTTCAGACGCGTGTTCTCGAGTACTTAAATGTAAAAAAGTGAAGTGAAAAAGAGTAAACTTTTTGTCTAGCAGACATTTATGGTGCTGTCAGCTTTGCATACATACAGTGTACGTTTTAAAAGTCTCCTCTCTAGACTTAAAGCTAGCCTCTGTGACGTTTGAAAGGTAAACGAGGAAAAGTATAATTAATAATAAATCGTATGATTTTTTTTGTTTTGTTTTCATTTTCCCTCCCGCCATGTTAGTGCCCGATGTTTTGCAAAAGTTGTGCCATCTCCAGGCTTGTGAGTAAGCTTCTTATTGGGAGATGATGTGGTCATATGTGAACACGTCTTCTTCCTGCCCGACAGATTTAATCATTTGACTTGTGTCTGCTTTTCTGTCCTTCTTACCGATTCAGACTGGGAGTTGGCCAGTTGGCTATGAGCACATATAAGCGCTGTGTTGTTGAAGAAGTCGTGTTACTTTTGACAACTTAAGAAGGACAGCTGTGGCGTGTTCACCACTGACTGAAAGATAAAGAGGAATTCTGTTTTTACTGGTCTGCATCGTGTTGATAGCTGTTTAGAAACGGCTTTTTGTGCTTCTTTAAAGCAGGAAGAATCACGCCTTGGAATGCCACGACACCCAGCACAACACTACTGGTTTAAATTGCTTTAAGTCTAAACTGAGCGTGTAGCTGCTTTGTTGCTGGTGTTACAAAGCTCTCTTTGCATGTCAACAGTATTGGGCAATATAAAGCTTTAAAATATGTGTATAAGAGGTAGTCTTTCAAAACAGATCTTATCCTCTAACGAAACGATGCAGCCGCAGTGTTTCCAAATCACTGGTGACTGCACACATTGGCCGACATGATTTATAGATTTCATAATGAGGCTGGGTGACTGTAACTATATGATGAACTTTTCATGCTAGCTTTCATTTTTTAAGAGTAAGTGCAAAGTGAGTGACTGTCGTCTTTTAGAGCGCAGGTTAGTGTCTTCTACACACCGGGGTGCGATACAAAAACACACCTGAAGCTCCAAGGGGGAAAATGTCAGGCACAGGAGAGCAAAAACAAGCCAGGTGTTGTTGTTACCTGAACAGTATCCTTGGGGCAATTCAGTTCATGTAGCAATAGCTGACACATGCTCTAATAATGATGGCAAAGCACCGACTTGCCCCAAAGGGATGAATAAACTTCTTTTTGGGTGCTTTGTGTCTTAAGTTATGTTTTTATGCACATTCTTAATTTGGTCTTAAGATATACCTAAGCGGAAATGTACAGGTCTTTTAAAGTCTAAAAAAACACCCCCTCTTAGTCTATAAAAGCATAAGAGCGTGACAAAGTGCGGTGGAAACAAATGATGACATTTATGAAGCATGTGACCTCAAGTTCCACTGAAGCTCTAGCGCCACTAAAAATGTGTAAAACCAGAAATGTCACATTTCCGCTGTCTTTTCTACATTTTATCAGGTGCTCTTTCAGTTACCTCTTTTTCTGTAACCAACCAGCTACTTTTATTTTTCTGGCGTAGTCGTTAAGACCGGCATAGCAATAGTGAATTAAATTGGTGGGATGGGAGATGAATCCAATTTATCGCCCATCTTTCAGTTACGTGATCTGTAGATGAAACATGGCACAATGTTATCGTACATTTTAGATTTCCAAGTGTTAGTTTATTTTAAAGCCGTTCGTGCATTTGGTAATTAGGGAAATGGATTTGTTTTTCTATGCTTACATTTGCCAAGAAATCTCCAGGGTTTACATGCCAAGCATATTTGACCCTAAACTGGAACCACACTTTCTGTCAGTTCCATTAAAAGAGGACATGGAAGACAAAGCATTAAATGGAATGAGGGAAGCGTAAATAGCCGGAGACAGGGCAGTATGTGTTTCTTTTAGCAAGGCTGTGTAGTTGAGCTCGGTTGGTATTCTGTGGGAGACCTCAGCCATGAAAATAGGAAGTTAAAAAGAACAAACCACACGACACTCCAAAACAGTGACGTACCGCCCCCTCCAGAGACGCAACACAAACAGCATGGCGTCAGTGATGCGTGTGCGCGAGCTCTTTGCAGACACAGAATACATGCAGTATCGTGTCAAAGCAGGGGTTCGTGCACAAAGCAGGAGCACGATTTAGTGCAGCTTCATTTTGCCGGACATGTTTTATGTTTCTTTCACCATTTAAACCCACAGGGAAGATTCTGCCTCCTTTAAAAATCTGACACTACATTTGACACATTCACTTTGAGAGGCACGTGAATAAAAACTGAAATCTTTACCGCCAAAGTTAATGCTGCTTTCATTTTCCATAATTTGGCTTTTTGGCAGAAGTATTCAGTGGTATGCACTGTACGTATATCTGTCTTTAATCAACTGATTTTGGCCCGTGGCTCTACAGCACTGGAATACCTGCTGAACAGTTGGCTTCATGTAGCCTGCTGTTCCAGGCCTCTTATGTCCATAAAAGGTAAATTTGCCTTACATAGCCTCAGTAAATCTTGTAAAGCAGGATGTTTACTTTTCAACTTTGTTCAACTTCTAGCCTGATGTTACAGACAAATTGATCAGTAAGAGACAAGACACGGTCAGCACTGAGAGCCTGTGGGCTCGGACAGAAACCAAACATGTTCAGTGACTCTCTTCTCTTCTGGTCGTAGTGTAGTTAGTCAGTGGCCTAGTTATATTGCTGGGTGTGTGTGTGTGTGTGTGTGTGTGTGTGAGCACTTCTGTGTGCTTTTCCCCACAATAGAGGCCTTTGTTGATGACCTGAGTAATTACTGGCCAAAGCTTTACTGGACCAGAGAACAGAATTAACTGGAATTTATCTGCGTGTGTGTGGGTGTTTGTGTGTGTGGGTGTGTGTTTGTGTGTGTCTGTCTCACAGTGACCCAGACTCAGCATTAGTCTGTTCTGTCTGGGCCATCTTACCATGATGCAAGTTTTTGTTTGTTTGATTAATTTATTTTGTCTCCAAGAATATTTTTATATATTTGCTTTTATGTGCAGCATGTAGCAGGATGTGCTAATGGCGTCTCCGTCGGCTTTGCCTGGACTTGTTTAGTGCTCATTAGCAAATATTAGCACTCTAACATCATGAGCGATACTAGCGTGCAGATGTGAGCTTTAGTTTAGCACAGCGTCACAGAGCTGGTGTAATAGCTACAGACTCAGTGTTGTTAACTCTGACAGGGTGTCTGTAAACAGAATAGCTGCAAACGTTTTCTAAGAATTCTGATTAAATTTTGTAGGAGTAGTGAGTGGAGTCATGTTAACAATCTGTTAATATTTGGCCTTCAAAATTACGTATTCAAGGTCATGGTAATGATTTAATGGTCTTAAATGGAAAAGAAGACTCATAACTCGAGCCTTACAAGTGTGGTATGCATTGTCAACATATAGAAAATACCGTAAAAAGATTTAAAATACAATGTTACATTTGACCTCTGACCTCAAAAGATTGATCAGAGTTGAAGGGGATAGCAATGCTATTAATAATGCTCACTACAGCTACTAAAAATGACAGGAGCATGTTGTCATAGGATGCTTTATGTATAGTTCATTCATTTTCTTACAACATATAGAGGTTATAACTGTTATAAATAAAAAATTGAGTAAATGTACTCAAAATGATCTCAGGTACAGTACAATGTGTTTCAACTGGATAAACATTTAAAAAGAACAAAGAAAATAAAATGAATATATATACCAAACTGTTTCCCTAAAAGTGAGCTGAGAGTGAGAGAGTGAGCTGCCCGTTAATGTCAATAATAACAAATTGTTTGGTTAAGAAGCGAAGTCCTCTATTAGCAAACAACAAACAGTGTCTGAGTTTGTTGTCATGGTGACGGTCCTTTTAAGATGGTAACTAGCTGGCAGGAAACAGTTGGCATCATGGCTCCTTGATTCACCACCATAATTACAGATTAGGTAAGACTGATTCACGTTTTTGCCAAACTGGGAAACTAACCCTTTTGTGTTTCATCGTTCGTGTCCACTGAGCACTAGAGTGCTGCTTTATCAACCAAACATGGCTCTGAGAGTCAGAGAATTTGAATTCGGAGTTTCCCATCCTGGTGGGAAAATCCCAAACGGGCTGTGTGTAATATGTGCACAGGCTTAAATGTTTCCCTGCCTATTGCTTA
>VUQR01017758.1:3645-29472 GCA_015108515.1 Hemichromis elongatus | reverse complement strand
TAGAGGTGTAGAAGCTAAATACAAACTCAGGCATGAGCAACCAGTCATGAGTCTTTAAATAGTGTATATATATATATATATATATATATATATATATATATATATATATGGCCCCAGATGTCAGCCTAAAGCGTACCTCAATCAAGCCATGTAATAACAATATGTGCCTGAACATAATAGTGCAAAAGTAACATGACGAAACTCTGTTCAGACAGTGAATGAACAAAGTCAAATAAAGCTCTTTTTTACTCAGCTAGATTATTCAAAGTGTTCTATACAACATGCCATGTTCTCCCACTTTCTCTAAACTGAGTGCTTCCAAACGACATCCATACACATTGGACACGCAGACTGGATGAGCCAGGGATCGAACCATTAACCTTCCAATCAGTAGGTGACCTGCTCTACCGCCTAAGCTACAGCCACCTAATGGTAAACATGATTAAACCCTCACTAGGTTTTGGATGAAGTGTACACTCACAAACCTGTCAAAGCTGCATTTGAAACCTTGACTACCATAGCAGTATTGCAATAAGTCTTTTAAGATGTGTCTTGTAGAAACATCCCACCCATGAAAAAGAACAGTTCAAAAAATTAATTAAATGCTTAAAATTAACAGAGCACCCATTATCTAAGTGAAGCTTGATACAAAGCTATAGTAAGCTAGCTTTTTGCTTGATGATACCAAAATATCATGCTAATGTGGCACATGATTTGTGAAAGCTTTATTTTTACATCTAGTTTATCTACTGTAAGCTGCTTCTTCTGAGGTGTATTTATATGTAGATAAACAGTATATGTATAGACATCAGTTTATATAAAATTGTTGTTACAGCATCAGCACTTTTTAAAAATATATAATTTAGTTTCTATTATGTCCTTGTTCAGTAAATATATTTAAATAAGACATTTTTTTAAAAAAAAATGGTTACATTACAAAATTAACACATTTACAGTTCTTTCAGCAATTAAACTGTGATTATTACTTGGATTTTCATTGGTAATGGATTTATTGGTTTGACTTTTTCTGTAAGTTATTGTATTTCATGCCTGCATTGTTCTATGCATATGTGTGTGTGTGTGTGTGTGTAACCCTGTTAGGAGTGATGCATATTCATTTGCACAAAGCAGATTCTGGCAGGCGAGAGGAGAAAAGAACGATGGAGAGACAGAATTGGGCCAGCGAGTGGCAGAGCTCCACACAGCCAGTCAGGGCCTGGATGTCTGAGGAGGCACTGGAGGCCCTTGGGCAAGTACTGACATCACCAGCTTGGATTCTTTGTCTGGCAAGACAGCCTCATGTAAATATTACATCCAGGCCCACACATCTTCTGCCTCTACACCCACACTGTAAGCCTCAGTGCAGCTTTTAACTGCTGTGACGTTGCGGTAGACTGAACTATCACCTGTGCTTACTCATCGTTAAAGTATACAAGCAAAACGATTTCATATTGACACATACTGCTTTTTTTTTCTACTCCAGCACTTTTATTTTAATCAAAACTCTAAATGCTTTACAAAGACTTGGTAGGGGCCTCAAAGGTGGTATGGGTGGGTGCGTAGCGGGGTTAGTACGGTATGAAAACATTTAAAGTTTTAGGTTCATTTCATCCATCTTGACAATTTCTAACATAATTGTAAATTGTATACCAGTTTTGCTACTACCAGACCCGCCCGCTGCACACGGAAGACCAGAATAAACAATCAAATTCTGACTCAACTGTTCTGCATAGCTGAGACACAGTATGACAGACAATTATGCACATAATATTTTAACACGGGCAGCACAACAATTAACCCTCTGCCCTGTGACAGGGCACACACGTCTCTCACACACACAGGTACGCAAATTCATTATGAAACCATTAAAAAGTACGCCAGTCATGCAGCTACAGTGTCTCCTAAGACACAGCAGTCAAGGCATACAAGGCTGATTTGTGCACAGCTGACTAGAACCTTTTACACCGCCTGTGTCACCATGTGATGCACAGTGATTATGTTATATTGTTATATGTAGCAAACTCAGATGTACAACACTGCAGCAGCAACAGAGGGTGATGTAGCTGACCTTTGTCGATTATCACTAGAACAGCAGTTGTTGGGAACAAAAGTTATTTCAAATTCTGTAGTTACCTGCCAAACGTACTTATGAATCAGATCTTTTTGGTACATCTTTACAATATCCACAAATACTACTTTTATCTCTTCATTTTTCAACCAAATTTGAATATAAAGGTACCTGCCAAGGAACTTTATCTGAAGAATCAATGTAACTGGATGTCAAAGATTTGACAATAAAGCCACAAAGCACCTAAGAGAAGGCTTTTTTAGTGAATAGTTTCGCTCTCTTAGGACATTTCTAAAAGAGACAGTAAGTGTCTAGATCAGTGTTTTCCAACCTTTTGGAGCCAGAGCGCATATTTCACATTAGAAAAATCACACGGCGCATCACCAAACTAAAATGTCACGAAAAGCATATTGATATTTTTTCCCTGCCCATCAGGTAGTGAAAAGGGTTTGGTTTGCCCCCAGTATACCTGTTTTGCTTTCTTCTGACCACTACTCGTGCTAGGGCTTTCATCTAGGTTGGCACTTTCTCCAGGACACAGGTCAGATTTACTACTTTTTCCTTTTCAGATATTTATTTATTGCTATTATGCGCTGCCTCGTCTCACAGCATGACTATTATGTAATTTCTTCGTCGTCGTCTTCTGTTGTACTGGCAGTTGGCAATCCATTTAATTAGTGCAGGTAGTTGTACTGCTCTCTAGTGCAAGAGAATGCAAATGTTCTGCCGGTTACTCACGCCGATCACTTAGAGTACTAATCAGGTGAAATAATCTTCCACGGCACACCTGATGGTTTCTCACTGCACACCTATGTCCCCTGGCACAGTCGCTGGGAAACACTGGTTTAGCAAAACCGCTCCTTAATGAATCCCAAGAGGCCATGATGTAACTGTTCTGGATCCAACACAAATTTCCCAACATTATTTCATGGCCTTGTAAGTATAACATGTGTCAACTATGTGTCAAATATTATTCTAATTTAATGCATTACTTAAAGTTTCAGGTACAAACATTAATGTAACAGTAAGCTTACAGGACAACTTGTCAATATAAATCCCCTATCCTAAAGAGGAGGACAGGCCGAGAAATGGGCAATCCCTGTACTGTTGAGCTTTGCTTTTGTTACCTGTTTATTAAAAATCAAAATTTGGCTGTTTGGTAACGTCTGCCTTGCATTCACCATGAAAATGCCTAAGTTTGAAGCTTCTTTAGCTACCAGCTTTATGCCATCCTGCATTATCATGCCTGTGCACGTGCTTTGAAAGTTTTGATGTCATGTTCACAGCAATAGATAATTGTGTTTCAGTAGACAGTGGAAGTTTCAGGAATGGGTGGAGTTTGAACTTTACTGTCACTGTCATATGTCTGTGAAGGTTCTCAGTCATCCAGGTCATCGTAGTCTAAGGAGCTGTAAAGAAAAGGCGTCTGGACTTCTTTAGGTTGCTTGAAGACGTTTCACCTCTCATCCGAGAAGCTTCTTCAGTTCTTCAGAACTGAAAGACCTAAAGAAGTCCAGACGCCTTTTCTTTACAGCTCCTTAGACTACTGTCACTGTCCTTTTACACAATAAATTCAAAGTAAGTGTCTCTCTCCACTCAGAAGTTATGAATCTTTCTGGCATTGCTGTCATATTTCCTACATAAATTAGGCTCAAAACTGTTGTGCATGAAAAGTCACATTTGAGTTTTTTATTCCATCTTCCAATTAATCAGATATTTAAAGAATGCGCAAGTAAAGAAATCCCTTCAGTTATTTACGATAACGTGATTTTTGAAAGCGATTACTTTGTGATGCATCACACAAAGTAATGCCTGTAGCAATACCAACACAGAGAAACCCAAAAATAATAATCATAACTAATAACTTTTGGTTTTAGCTGTCTGTAAGCTTAACAAGTATACCTCTAATGTCATTTCCAATCATCTCCCCTCTTTCTTCCTTACCAAAAGACAAAATCAGCCCCACAGAAAAAGCCTGAAAGAAAAATCGCTCAGAGGAATTTTCCAAAAAGAATAAAGAAGAGTGACTTCTTAATCCTCTTTTATAAAATTAAGAAGTCTTTTACCACATCTGGTAAAATACTTCAAGGTCATTGATATTTTACTTAAAGTTGACTTCCAGAATTATAATGCAATGCTCCTTGTGTTAGGGATGTAGCACAAACAAATTTGTGTTGTTTGTTCTTTGACTGAAGTGCCTTCCCTCATAAACCACAAGTAAACATCAGTTGCTGATCTTATAAAATTTGTGTCCATATTTTTTCTATTATTTGTAATATAGTAACAAATCTTCATCGTCTGACTTTTTTATAGCCCAACTTATGGTTGAGAGATGAATAATATGCAGTGCACAAACAATAAAAGACACAGTCACAAAACACAACAGAAGTGATTTAGGGGAGACAATAACCTGACTGAACAGCCGCAGTAAACCGCTAGTGGCAAACCGATCTACAATATTTCAAGAATAAAGTAATTAGAACACACTTGCATGTCTCGGTGCAGTCCTTCACCTGTTTTGTTTTCTTTCACTTCCAGCGCTGTTCTGTCATATTACTGTTTCACCAAAATAACTTTTGTTGTGTTTTGTGGTCTTTTGCTGTGTTTTTCAGTTTGCTGGTGTTTTCTCAAGTTGCAGTGTGTTTGATCTCTGAGAGCCACCATAATAACTTCCTCTTCTTGGCAAAGTTCATTTATTTTCTTTGTGCTTAAATATGTAGATCTAAAAAATAACTTCAGTAACTTTAATTCATCAACCTCAGACACTGTATTCCACTTTCCTGGTCAGACCTAGTAGCTTCCATTTATGACTTTCAGCAAAGCAAAAGTCGAAATGATGCAGGCACATTAATGGCTAGAACTGCACAAGATTACCAGTGTATATGTCTCTTGTGCCATATGAATTACTCAGCTTAACTACTTAACGGTAAGGGTAAGGTTGAGATTGGCTTTTAGCCAATGCTAAGCAAACACATTTTGGAACGCTCATATATATGGTTGGTTACAAATATTCTGTTGAGATGTGCCACATGTGTGTCATCTCTATGAAAACTGTATATGAAGTAGACGATGTGAATCTAACCATACATCTAAACATGTACCGGCCACTGGAAACCTGGTGGATGTTTATTGGCAAACTCGGTGCCTCTAATTGCTCTTTATTAATGATTTTTAACTATTCCATTAAGTTTTGACAACCAGCAGACATGAAAAATAATCAGCAGGGTTTGTACGGGTGCTTGAAATCCTTAAAAATGCTTGAATTTTAATATTGTCTTTTCAAGGTTTAAAAAAGTGCTTGAATTTCAGATGCTGTGTTTAAAACTGTAACTTGATTTCATTCACCACAGATAACAATCTGATAGAACAGTTTTCTTATCAGACAGAGAAATAAAATGAATTGCAAAGGGCTGCCTTGCACCACTGTCTGTTTCAATGTGTAACCCTGCCTTTCCCCCCAGACAGTTGGGGATGAGTGTGCTAACATGCCTGGAGGTTGCTGCTTTAATGGGTGTTTGATGGAAAATGACAATAGTGCAGGTTGTGCTCCCTAGTCACATGATAGGCGAGTCCTAGAAAATAATCTTCGAGAGTGTGTACGTTACATATGCTAATTTTTAAAATTGTTAATATTATTTTGCTGATAAATGATTGAAATGTACCGGGCTATATGCCAACGCTATTTTTGCAGTTAGTTAGGATTATTTATGGAACATGCTGTGAACTTAGCTAACGTTACTTAGCAGTAGCAGTAATGTGAGTCACTTCCCCTGAGTGAAAGCTTTAAACATTAGCCTGACACATAGCTAGCCAACTTAAGGATTTCTGATTAAAGGCTAAAAGTGAAGTTGTCACCAAGTAAAAAGAATATTGTTTATATTTTTGTGTATTGCTGCAGCTTTTTCAAGTTGTAATTTGGTGCTTTTGGCAACACCTTAGGGGGAAATAATGATAATATGACTGATCCATATGGGCACAAAGAATAGACATTTTTTTGTCCCCGAATTTCCCCCGGCTTTCATTCAAAACGTGTTTATTGTGAGCACCAACACATTAAACAACCTAAACATTATAAATGTCTTCAAGCTCACACTGAGGCCATTTTTACGTTTTAATTTTTAAGTGAGATGTGTGTTTTGTGTTTATACACTATATGCATAAAAGGCAACCTTTTTCTTTTGCAGCATGCACAACAACTATATCAACTTTGACCTTGATCCAGTAGCAATAAAGAAATATAACAGTAACATACCAGCACTTGTGTATGTGCAAGGTAGCTCTTTCCCTTTTGCCGTAGCACTTAACAAAATGTATATGGCATGTAGCCTGCTGCATACTGTCCCATTGCTCTTGCTGTCTCTGTGGCTGGCTTGTTCAGTCACACATGGCCACATATCTAATTTCACATTACAAGTAACAGCACAGAAAATTCAATTTGTTTTTGTTTCCCTGCCATTTAGTGCAATTTCCATAAAATGAGAGTGGCTGACATCCAAAATCAATGGCTGTTTCCAAACCCCCAAGACTAATGGGGTAGATAGCTAAAACCGCAAGTTAATTGTTCAGGAATGTCCTTGAAAACTGTGTGTCAGCCTCTGTGTGCCTCCCTCTCTTTCTGTCCTTAGCCCTCTCTCTACTATTTACACTGCACTCCTGACTGCTTCTTGAGGAATAATTTCATGCAGGCTTTGTAATGGCATGGATCTGGAAATTTAGAAGTCATGCTTAGCTGAGCCCAAACTCAAGAACTGGGTATTCCAATATTCATAATTCGCATTGCATTTGTAAAACTTTTTACCTTGTAAAGCTACAAAAACATGTGTTAGTTATTGTGTATCCACCCTCCTAGTGGATACACCTCAGGTATCAATTTCAAAATCCTACGTCTCCTTGCTCTCAAGTTATCGCATTCAAAACATCTGCAGGAAACTTGACCTTGAGTTCTACATCACTGTTTTTTTTAACTTTTGTATCAGTAAAATCAATAACATTTTTTATAATTGAAAATTATTATCAGGAATTATCATCTACTTGAAGCAGTGTAAAAATGCATTGAAAAAACAGAGTTTGAAATATTCTTGTTTCTGGGTTTATTTGGCCTCCAATCAGAGAGCTCAAAGCTCTTTTATAGCCAGAGTAATCATCAAACGGATGCTGTCATTCAGTCCCATTTCAGCAATCTAAGTTTAAATATAGAATTACTGAAGCAGCATCTTCTTAACTGACCTCTGTGGAACTTGCCTGCTACTGGAAGCTGCTGTCTTTTTCATCCTTGGCTGCATAGTGCAATAGGTTATTGTTCATAAGGGTTAGTTACAGTATAATCATAGGTGATGTTCAGGGAAAATAAGACCTTGCTGTAAATACACAGAGGCAGTTCACAATGAAAACAGGAAGCAAAGCTAACAGTTTGTAAAAAAAAAAAAAAATTAAAATAATAATCCCACACAAGTATCCACTATAGGAAATTTCCAATAAAGCATCTAAAAATGTCATTAAAAGGCAATATGTACAAGTTTTTTCATGTTTTTTGTTTCATCTGAACTACTTTACTACAATGCTTACATTTTCTTAATAGTTCTTAAAGTGTACTAATGTTTGTCATTATTTGCAGAGCCATAAATAAAATACAAAGCAGATTTTTATTCTCAACTTATTCGGCCAGGTTGAGCTAAGTGCTTTAATTTGACTGGCTTTCTTATTAATATGCATTACCCTTGTCCAACACTGACCACCTGTTCACAGTGTGTCCTCTAGCTGACAGAGGCCCCAGAGTCCTGCTAACTTACAGGCTATGTGGGTATGGATAATTAATTACTGTGCTCAAATATTGATGGCTTGCATTTTTATTTTTCTGGACAACCAGTGATTATGTTGTATCATCACTCAAGAAAGATAAGATTGAACTATGAAAACAACCACTTTTTCATGGTTTACATACAATCTTGTCCAAAGGTCACGTCTGTTTCTAAAACGCGGGTATAATGGCAGCCTAAACACTAACAACAGGGTTTCTAAATTTTGCATTCAAAGACAATAGTTTATATACACTTTATTCTCCTCTTTATGTGTTACAGTGTGTAGTAACTAAATGCTGTGACATTTCTAAAAAAGTTCGAAAATACATTTCACATCAAGTCATCATGTTAGCAATTTTATACATTTTTAGGCACTTTAACCAACTCCAGCATGCAGCTTGCACCAGTGCTATAGTACTGCTCCACATAACAGAACATATGGCCTTTAACCAGCAAGAGATTGATTAACTATGCTGTCAACCAGAATGCTGTACAGGGCATTCAAAATGCTCTTTATCTATAGCAACTAAACCCAGTGACAAATGTGCTACGATGTGAAAGCAGCTGATCTTATATTTTATAATATGATATATTTTATAGGAAGTTTGTATAGCTGGAAGCTCTTGGTAATCGATATAGCACAGCTGTCGCTTTGCCACTGATACTTGATGTCTTTCATTTTATTGTTCTAATGTTAGACTTGCTCAGGTTGCTGTTTTACTTTTAGAAGTTCAGCACTGATTTCTTCTAAATTAAATAATACTGGCAACACAGCAAGGCACTTAGGTACTAATTGCTTATTAAAGCCATCTTCTTTAAGAAAGATTCTCTTATCCTTAAGTACGGCATTTACTTGTGCACCCAAACAAAGATGGCAGCCGTTCGAGGGCACAGCTATTTTTCGCTTGTTTACTGCATGTGTTTGTGTGCTTGAATAAAGGTTGCTTGAAGGTAAAAGGATAAAGTTTGTATGAACATTCTGTAGATGACTTACTGTAGATAAACCACAAATGTCAACAGAATAGTAGCAGTGTATGCAGGTTTACAAAGCTTAAATACAGCACTGTACAAAGGTTTTGAGCCACCCCTTATTTCTCTATATTCTCTTTCCAATCAGCCAAATGTTCCTGTAGTATTTAGTTCAAGGATGGTTTGCCCTCCCCAGAGCCTTGACCTTTACATTCCTGAAGTAGTGTTGAATCATCCTAACAGAGATCTGAACAAAAGGCAAACAACATCCAAGGAAGAGCTTTGAAATTTCCTCTCAAGAAGCGTGGAGAACTCTTTGTAAAGGCTATAAACGTGGTCATACCAAATAGTGACTTACTAAACTCTAGTTTGCACATCAATTTTCATGTTTACATGATTCAATAAATTGCTACAACTATTTAGCTAGTCCCATTTCCCTATCAACATATAAATAAAAATGTAAAATTATGAGTGGCTCAGGACCACAATGACCGCTAACCACATGGCATTAACTTGTTAATGATTTTGAAAATATGACAATCATGATGATAATGTAGGGTCAGGTGAATAAGAGCCCAGGTCCTACAGCTTCAGGGTATCCTGGCAGCAGCTGGAAATGAGGAAAGAATGAATTTTCCCTGAACGGCTGCGAGTGGTTGTTTGTGTCCACTTTGTGTTTTTTTTTTTCAAGTTGTACCACTGCTCAGTTAGAGGTGAGTATTTATAGACCAACATGGAAAAATTACAGGCAATCTGATAGCAACCAAGTGTTCAAATGGATATTTTTGTGCAACATTGTGCAAGTACAAACATTGATATGTTTTACTACAGTAAAAAAAATCCTAATTCTGGAGCTCATAAACACATTTAAGCTGGGAGTACCTGTTTAATGGGACTCCATTGGGAGATAGTATGATATCAGCCTGAACCAAATTGGTGAATAGACCAATGACTGTGTTACTCTTGGGTAGAATGGCTAAACAGTGTGCACGAGTAAAGTGTTGTAGTGTAACATTCTTTGAACAAACTGATCTCTATCTGTCCTACATTTAGGTCCACATCCTGCTTGCCTCAGCATTATACGACACCGTAGGTTTTGGAGGGGTTAAAGTAGATTTATATTGATTTTGTGTCAATAAGAATGACTCTTTATTTTTTTGTTCTCTTTGTCATGGTCCCCTGGTTTTGCACCTAGGGTTTTGAGTTTTTCGGTTTTCTAGTTTGTGTTTTGATAATTTCATATTGTGGTTGTTCATTCCGTATTAGTTATTTAGTTTCCTGGTCTTCTGGTTATGGGATGTTCCTGTTTGCTTTAGTTGATTTGTTTGTTAATTCATTTGTATTCCCATTTATTTTCCTTCTCTCTTGTCCCCTCTTTTGTCTTTTGTTTTTGTCAAGCTTGCGTGTCTTTATCTGAAACTCAGTGTTATTTCCTGTTTTATTTGGGTGTCCTTCTTGCCTCATCATCTTTATTCCTGAATCTCGCTCTGCTCTTTGTGATTTTCTCCCTCAAGGTTGTGTCCTTCCTTGTAGTGTTTTCCTAGAAGACTCTTGAGTTTTCAAATGTTTTCTCCTAATAAGTACTCAGCAATATAGCTGTTTTTGAGTTTACGTTTGGTTTTCTGGTTGGCACACAACGGACCTTGACTTTTTTTTTTTAACTGTTGACAGAAATAATTTTTAAAAAGACCAAAATTACACATTCTGCTATTATGGTTATGCTTGGGTTGTGGTCATCACTGATAATGTCTTAGTCCTCTAAGGGATACATTTAAAGAAATTCCCTATCTATGATTATGTGGCATATTAAACTTTCAAAGAAATCTACTGATATAAACCTGCTTTTGTGCAGAAGCAACTTTGTCCAGTCCAGCTATGTTCTCAGCTCCTGTCTGTCCAACTTTGTTTAATCTCAGGCTCTACCCCCAGGAACAGATACCTTGCCGATGGACATTTCAAAGCCAGCCAATCCTGGATCCGAATGTTTCTGCCTTCAAACATACCACCCTATCCTATCTTGGCACCTACATTCTACAAAATCATTCTTTTCTCATCTTGATCCATTAATAAAGTACCTCTCCTTTTCTCCTTCTACTTCCCCCAGGTGTTATCTGCTCTTTTCAAAAGGTTCTTTAGAAACCAAAGTCCTCAGGTCAGCTTTTGCATGAGTCTTATTTTCTGCTAAAAGCTTGACAGATTGCGGTTATGCCTTCTTCTAGGGTTTTGTGTGTGTGTGTGTGTGTGTGTGTGTGTGTGTGTGTGTGTGTGTGTGTGTGTGTGTGTGTGTGTGTATGTGTGTGTGCGTGGTGACACAAGAGGTTCAATGTTTCTGACAGTTCTCAAGAGGGTCTGATTTTATTCCCAGTGCCAACTTCAGAATGTCCTTGGGCCTTCTTTACCCTTCACCAAGTGTGACCTACATCCCATGTTTTAAATGTTTTTCTCTCGACAATGATGATAAAAGGCATTATCATTCAACCCAGAGCAGGAAAATAAAAGTGTGCATTTTTCCTTCTTTCTCCTTTTAGTTGTAGTTAATTAAATTACATTTCTCCTTGCCTGTGTTTTGAAAAAGAGAGAGAGGGAGACAACTCGGGCTTTTACATCGAGAGGAGTTTGTTGTTGCTTGATTGTGCAGAACACTTGAAATAAACATGTGGTTTTGCAAGGAAATCAAATCCCGAAGATATACATGCATTGCAGTTTGTAAAGAATGTTAACCATTGTAAGAAAAAAAATCACTAGGTTAAATTTCTAACTGTCAGAAATCTGTGGTCCTATTTATTTTATTTCTATTTGTCAGTGACAGATGTATGTCATATTTCAAGCATCAGCCCTGCTGACCGATAATATTGTACAATAGTAAAACAGGGAAATGATGAAACAGGAAACAGGTAATATTTATGTCTTTATTTATTGATGTCTAATGGTTTAGAGTTTTTATTGGGCTGATTCTGGCCCTTGGGCCTTATGTTTGACACCCCTACATTTATTAACAGACATTTATATTTTAATTATACTTGTATTATTTAATTGTAAATGTTAAAGATTATTTTTCTTCGGAATCCTTTTCAGATTATTTTAGAACAAAGTTAACATTACAGTAACTAAATTATTCTAATTTCTGGGTATGTAGACAAAATGATCTTTATAAACTCAAATAAACTTTTAAGATGCATGAGTGCACTAGCAAAAAAGACTAGAAAGCTTTAAATCTAAATATGACAAACATACCTTTGCCGAACAGCCTCTGCATTGAGCACAGACTGGGTTAGCAGCAGGATTTTAACTTTTACATTTCAAAGCCCAAAATGACAAAAATACATTTCTGAGATTTCTCATACTCTTCACATGTCTGTTTTTGTCAAGTTTTCCCATTGTTTGATTGACTTTGTGTTTTGTCTTTCAAAATATGTCCCTTTGAAAATTCATTTTTCTTTTCCCTGCTGTTCTATCAGTTTTTGGATAACTGGTGTATCTACATACATTTATGACTGTCTCCTTTTTATCTTAATACCTGTGAGTGTTTCTTGGCCCTGCTTTGAGACAAGAAAAACCATGTGTCTGAACACTTAAGGGCTCACCAAGAGCATTTAAATGATTTTTCACTTACTATGTGCTCATACACCACTCTGAATTGAATCATTAGATATTATTAATATTGGCCTCTCTTCCACTGCATGTCTTTTGTCTTGTCTTCCTTCTCTCACCCCCAGCCGATTGCAGCTGATGGCTCCCCCTCCCTGAGCCTGGCTCTGCAAATTATTTCTTCTTGTTAAAAGGGAGTTTTCCCTTCCCACTGTCGCCAAGGGCTTCCTCATAGGGGGTTGTTTGATTGTTGGCATTTCTCTTCATTATTGTAGGGTGTTTACCTGCCTTACAGTTTACAGTACTTTGAGGTGACTGTTGTTGTTATTTCGGGTTCTATAAATTAAAAAGAGGGAGATAATCATTTTTAAGTCACATGCACTAGTTGCACATAATTTTTCATTTGACTGAAGAAGTACTCTAGGTGAGCATTAGGCTAATTGAATATTAGTCTAGTGGAGAATTATACAGAAAAATGACAAATGTGCCAAAATTAATACTACACCATTTAACCTGAAATACTTACTGGGTGTACACCCAAAATGTTCTCGACAAACATGTAACAGAAAAGTTTCTCAGATGTACATTAGCAAAAAAACAACATGAAACACATATTTACATTGAAGCATTAATGTTTACATATTCATAACTGTTATTATTTATTTGTTTATTTTAGAATTTTGTTTTGAGCCGAGAAGCAAGCATTTAGACCACAGGGGTAGTGATGTTGCAATGAAATTAAGTTATCAAATAAGTTTAGCTAACTTAATTCATGAGCTTTAACCAAAAATCTACTGGTGCAATATACAGCATCTGCTAATTATTGCTAATTAACCATTTTAGAGCAATTTAAGGTGCAAAAATTTTAAGCACAAGTTGGATGGATGCTAATAGTTCCATTAAAATGTGTAGAAAGTTACTAATACCACAAACATGGTGAAAAAAGTCCAGTTCAGTGTCTCAGATTAGTGAGGGTGAAGCCTAGCAGATAGTTGTTGGCTACAGCTGTCTCCGGTGCAACAATGCTGCTAAGTTTGACCATCCGTTAGATCATCCAAATAGCAAAAGAGCAGGAAAGAAAAAAAGAAAAACAACAAAAAAATCAGTCATCAAGGGGCGAAGCATCCACGCCTGTGGAGCAAAGCACCCTTGCATAGTTATAATTAGGCTGTAAATACACTCAGTAATTCTTGTAGGTTTGACATTTTAACACGGGAGTCTGCGGAGACCGACTTGCATTAAGAGCCAGACTCAAGTGGCCAGAGAAACTGCAGCAGTTGCCACTTGAACTTTGTGTTGCTAACCCGGACGAGCGATCTCATTAAGTAGATAATGCCCCCTTGTGCCATAAATTATAATTTAATTCTATTTAGAATAGAATAGAATAGAATTCAACTTTATTGTCATTGCACATGTCACAGGTACAGAGCAACGAAATGCTTATATCTTAAACACAAACTGTGTGCTGCAGTTATACCGTTTTACCTGAAATGTAGACAGCAGGAACTTTTCATAGACTAACACCTACCAAACACAAACCAATGTGCACAGCAATCGCCAATACAGTCATGCAAATAACTTCCAGCTGACCTCTTTTAAACAAAGTTGTTTTCCATGAGATGACTTTGGTTACTGTATGTAACAGAATGTTACAAAAGACATTTCACAATGGTTTTGTATGAAGAAAATGAAAAAGACACAGGACAATAAAAAAGGAACACTTCTTTTCTTTCTTATAATGAAAACCCACTCAGCCCCATCAGCGGTCTCACACATCTTTCTGTTGTCATCACCAGCTGTCATAAAAATTAGATTACTTGGAGTATATGATCCACTCAGTTTCTCTTTTTCTGCTTCACCTTCTCAGTTTGACAGAAAAAAAACCCTACTTTCTCTGATCTGATTGTGTCTGGCCTGAATTTCTTTTCACGTGACACCCCTCTAGAAAACCAATAAATGCCTACAGGCTTTCTACAAACACAGCAGCAGTAAACATGTTGCACTCAACCGAGACATGCCCCCGTTTTGACCTGTAATTGCAGTTTCCCCCCTCGGGTGAATCAGTGTAATTTTGGATTTGGCTCACTATTGCATCTCTGAGTTTGCCTTCAGTGCATTTCCATCTTGACAGACCAAAGACATAAACCATGTCTGAATACCTTTACTTTATGGTATAATGGGTTAAAATGACCATCAACTCTTTTGCATGAGGCTTCTTTTTTAAAAAAAACAAACACCTGAAGATGTTGATGCAAGCTGACATGATTAAACTCCTGTCATCAAATCTGCTTCAGATAATAGAGTGAAGCTTGTGGTTTCACACCAACATCCAGAGGGATCCGTAAAGTCCACATGGAAGCTTCATTAAACATAAGCTTCCATAAATTTATATATTTATGCTGAAGCTCCTGATGGCTCATCCTCCTGCAGGTTATTCCAAAGAGACTTGCAGGAGGAATCAAAGAGGATAGAAGAGCTAAATCCTCAGACATAGTACATTTCTCATCCTCAGATATTTGCAGTATCTTTAGGAGACACTCACCATGCAGCTAAGTGTGTGCCTGAGCCCCTGAGTCTGTGGGCCCGAAGCAGTCAGTGAGTGTTTCTGCATTGACGCATGAGGAGTGTTGACGTCCGCTTGGTGTTGGCCTCCAGTCATGGCAGGGACATCGGAGTCCTCCTGGGTCTTGTGAAGCTAGGTGGTTGCTCTATTAGATCAGTGCACTCGTTCTCTGGTAGTGGTATCATGACATTCACTTCTTGTGTGCTGAAGGCTAGTTTACCTCAAGCACAAGACAAATATATCAGCTCTGTTTTAGCCGTACTTATGCTTTTTTTTTTATTAATATATATGCACACATTTCCACTGGCTTCTTTTCTTAAGCCTACATTTACAAGATGAACAGTGTATAATTAAAATATTAATAAAGTTATTAATATCCCATCTTTGTTGCAAAGGAAAATCTCAAAAATAAATAAATAAATAAAAATTAAATGATAAATGCAAAATACTTTATATTCAATTCAATTCAATTTTATTTAAATAGCGCCAAATCAAAACAACAGTCTCCTCAAGGCGCTTTATATTGTAATGTAGACCCTACAATAATACATACAGAGAAAAACCCAACAATCCAATGACCCCATATAAGCAAGCACTTTTAACAGGAAGAAACCTCCGGCAGGACCAGGCTCGGGGAGGGGCGGGGCCATCTGCTGCGACTGGTTGAAGTGAGAGAAGGAAGACAGGACAAAGACATGCTGTGGAAGAGAGACAGAGATTAATAACAATATGAAACGAATTAAAAAATGCTAACAGGATAAGAGTCATTTTTGGTAATGACCAAAGCTTGATGCTTTCAGAGTATTTCTCTATTTATGTTCTTCTCCAGTGTCTTGAAAATCAGGTGACAAAAATTAATCATTCTAGCTGACATGTATAAAAAAATCATTCTAAAAAAGGGATTTTTACTTTTCTCCAAATTACAAGGTTAAGATTACAGCTCCAGATCCTGCAACAACCTTACTTAGCTCTGTTTGTGGGGCGGTGAATGCACTGCAACAAATAATTACAATCGTACATTTTCGGTTTACTTTCTGGGAGCTATTAAACATTGATCTGAAATGAAATGGTATGGATATGAAAAAAAGAGAATAAAAAACCCAAAACAAAACATCAGTAGCCTAATTTATTTCCTAGAGTAACAGGCTCTGTGCTTTAAGTGCTAGATTTACTAAACAGATCAATTGAGCATAATATCTTGATTTGAAAAGTGCATTGAGTGAAAGTTCAACAGACAATCTACTAACAATTCTGTGATATATAAAGAAAAGAGGAAGCCACTTCATTTCAATAATGCCCAGAGTTCTACCAAAAGAAGTGCAAATTAGAGCGTTAAAAATGAGCTGACCTGATGAGGGTGTTTTCCAGATGTGCTTCTCTCTGGAAACAGGATGGCAATTTAGATCAGAGAGAGAGAGCTGAAGAAGAGCCAGTGTTTTTGGTTTAAAGGCAAACTCTTCAGTTAGAAAGTGCTTGCAGCGGTGTGTGGACTTGAGTCAATTTTACATATTATAATATTCAGACATGAGTCTAGTACACTTCAGATCTATTTGTCTGTCATTAATTGCTACATTTAAACAGATATTTCAATTTGTTTTGTAACAGATCCAATACCAGAGGGCACTACAGTGTCTTAGATTGGTATTCTTCTCCTCCCTCTCTCCGGTGCTCCACATTAGGTTCAGTTCAGTGAAGTTCTGCTCTGTTCCATCAAAATACCAATATTATTGAGAAGCAGAAATAACTGGGGCTCATCTCTAAACATGCAGGATGACGACTCAGTGAAGAGTTACAGGACGGAGCCAAAGCTTAGGCACCATGCTCACAGCTCTGAGCCATTCACCCATGCCGATTATGCATTCATTCTGACAACTTCTCCCCAGTTTATTTCAAAGGGTTATATGAACACTCCTAGACATCAGAACTCTGTCAAGCGCAAAGTAAGAAAGTAAGATATGTTTTTTTTTCTGTTTAAATTCCACCAAATTTGAAGTAAATTGCAAGCTGCAAGCTTTAGTAAATCATATTTGTGTGATTCAATTATACCCTCCCTTCCCAAAATTTTCAACTCTGAATAGAAGACTCTACAAATATATACACCAAGAGCAAATATATGTGTGTCCACAATAAACCAACACTGTGTATCTTTCGGAAATAGTGAGAGTAGCTTTTTAATCCTAAAAGAGGGCTTTGGGTAAGTGGTAAGAGATCCAAATGTACAATGCAAATCACCATTTTCTGGAGTGAAAAAACTGCCATGTGATGCAAAGTGCTGTTCCTGTTCTTGTTCATACTGTTCAAACCTTTGTAGACTTTCAATTTGCATTCCTAATGTCCAATTAGACATTAACATCATGGGCCACTCTGCATAGATCGTCAGCCCATCATAGCACTAACACAAGGAGACAGCCAACAGCAACTGGGAACTAAAAACAAACTACTAGGAGATAACAACTAGGAATTTACAAGGAAACGTGGCACAAATAAACACACAAATGGAGCAAATGGGGATGACTCAATATAAAGCAGAGCAAGACCGAGGACTTAAACAAACATAAGAGGATGGGCAATGGATGGAAACACAGCTGGAACTGATAAAGACTAGCTGAACACTCTGGACCAAGGATGAGAGACTGTCAAAATAAAACAGGAAGTATAATAAACAGCAAAGAAGACTTAACAAAGGGACCAGGAGGAAACAGACATGGGGACAAGACTGACTTGGGAGACAGAAAGTGAACACTAAATACAACGACAAGATTATTTTAACATTACTAAAAACTGAAGGCTAACTGAAAAATACTTTATACATAATATAAAAATAACCATGAAACTAGGAATCACATAGAGTATTCAAATTAAACAGAATAATGTCCAGAAACACAGAAACATGGGTCAACAGAAGATCATGGGCCACAGTGTCAGGGTTGTGATATTGCATAGAAATTATTTCAAATGAAGCATTTGGAATGAGAAAATCTGCCTGCATTGATGTCTAATAGAGCCAGACAGGAATTACTTTTCAAGAACACTATTCCCTCATCCCCCTATTGTACTGTATAATATATAATATGTCTATATGTAATCTGTCTGGGGACACATCTGCCAGACAAGCTGCAGGAGTTTCAGTATTAATCACCTCCATGCTGAGAGAGATTGTCTGTGGTTTACTTCACCTTGTCTAAATTGCTGTCAGGTTATAGCCATTGGTCAGTAACTCCCAATCATAAGACCTGTTTGTAATGATGTCTGATGCGCACACTGAGGCTATTCCATTTCTCTCTTTGACCTTTGTTGCCACATTTTTAAGCCAGTGGCACATTTTTGCAGGAATTATGTAAATGAGGTTGTACCCCGTAGGGAGGACAAACATAGCTCATGGAAATCTTTGTGTTCTACTACTGAGTAAGGCGTCATCGCATCAAGGCAAATCAGGTCTCCCACAGTGTGTGTGAGTGACAGTGGGGGTGTTTGGAGAAAAAAATACATCTTTACATGTGATGGCAGATATAAGAAAGCAGTTGTAGACCTGTGACGTAGCTGTTTTGTGGTTGATGTTTGGGGGAGCCTGGGTACACGACTCAGTGGGATGTCTAAAACTGAAGTGAGTTTACATCACAGTCGTTGACAGATGTTTAGCTTTATATTTCTCTGAACGTCACTACCACATAGTTGGCGGATTTCATTGGTATGACTACATTGACAAGTGACAGTGAACAACATAGCAATATACATTTGTAATAATGAATTTTAATACTAGATTAAAAAAAACACAAAGTACAGTTTTTAATGATGATTTTAGTAATTAAGGGTAAGGAAGAGCTATCCAAACATACCTGGCTGCATATGAAAATGCAGTTTCCAGCAATAAACTTAATAGCTGGATGTGCCACATTTGACACCCCTGGATGACTCGTTGATAGTGGAGAACCTATCCAGCAGTAGCCCGCCTGCCAAAATTCCTCCAAGCTACATTTTTAACAAGAGTTATCATACTTCCACATGTAAGAAAAAAACTTCTACCCAGAAAGATGTTTCCTGGTGTAGTAATGATGTGTCTACCTTCACCAATGACATTTTCACATTCAAGTCATTAGACGTGCAATGGAAACATGTTTACTAGACATTTTTTCCATGACCAGAGGAAATGTTTATGTTGCTGATGATGTTTTATAGTGTGAATTTATATCATCGATCACTGATCAGTCTTCCTACACCAAACCTAACTGATGCAGCACAGTTTCTCGTTTTCTGTAATATATATAGTGTTTGCATTATGTGTACAGGTAAATCTCAATGTACAGCTACAAGGGAAACCCAGTAGGGTGCGCTTTGCTGCAGCTTTACATTTGAGAATTATTTTGTTTTTACAAAAAATACAGCAAAACAAAACAATCAAACCAGTATAAACTAACTAGGACAATGCTGCAGGAGTAGTTGAATATACAGAAAAGCATTCCGGCTGTGAAGAAGATGAAGCGTGGAAATGCCAGCTATCATTCCTATGGAGGGATGTCTAGAAGAGAGGGGCATTTAACTCTTTAACCAGATTTTTTAACAAAGTCTTGGAGCGTGAGAGGATGTCAAAAAATGGACAAGTTTACTGATATCAGTTTTCAAGAGCAAGAAGGGTGTACAGAGCTGCAGTAATTATAGAGGGATGATGTTGATGAGCCATACTATGGAAAATAGATTTTAAAGCTTGGTTAAAAAAAAAACCTTTTGCTAGCTTGCAACTTTTTGAGGTTCTGATTGATGTGATATATAACCCACACTGTGGGGTCTTCATCAAAACTATGTCTGCCATACAATGGGTCTGACAAGGGGTGGAAAAAAAATATATACACATAAGTCAATGTGAATATTAATCAAATCACTCACAATTTCTCTCTGTATATATTGTTTATTTGGTGATAGCTGGTTTAAATGGAAGCTTCTTTGTTATGCTGTTTTCCTACTACAGTTATGTATTTCACATATTTGACATCAGCATCAAGTCTCCTCTTCTGTTCTTTGTGTGTAAGCCTTTCAAGTTAGCAGACTGATCTCCAGGCGAGCAGGACTGCCAGCATAACAAAGCTGGAACATTTTATACATATTTATTTAATCATTGCATCAACAGTTTTCTTTGGACATATTGTGTGTTTGCCATTTATTGGCCAACATCAATTTTTTTTTTTACATCTGGACAGAAAATTGGAAAAACAGTTTGAAAAATATACAGTGGGCAAATAATTGCTTGATCCTAGATGTGAATTGAGGCCAGGAGTATCTATAACTGATTGATTGTTGAATGGCTACATGGACACATAGTCAATCTGTGGATCATGGCAGGATCAAAAAAGTATTTCACTCAATGAAATATGATGTAACTGTTTGTTTTTACTTATACTGGGCTGCATCTTTATTTGGTTGACTGTGGTAGAGGCATTCAGTTCCTCTGTCCTAAAAAACTGTGTGAACTTGGAGTTGGTATTTAACATGCAAGATATGCTGTCCAGACACTGGTTCATTTCAACAGCAGGTGTAAATGCGGTTATGTTGACAGGAGCAATATTGTCTGGGAAATATTCAAGCTGTTTAGTATACACATTGTCACTCTTGATATCAGTTAGCATATCAATACTTTGGATTTTTCATGGAGTGCAGAAGAAATTTGCATGAACTCAAGGGGAATCACCAAGCACATTTTAACAGTTCTGTCAGTGGAAACTGCTTTTTAAACAACTATGGAAAATATTCACCCTGGTACAATTTGGGTGGAAACTTTCTCAGAAGACTAGTCGTAACATATTTTTTCTGCTGACATCTGTATTTTTGTTTGCATAAACTGTATACTCCAAACTTGAATCTGATTTAGCATATGAGTGTAGAAAGCACATACACCAGGAGCAACAATTGTTTTCCTATGTATGGCAACCTACATCAATTCAATTTTTTCTCATATGCTGCATATATATTTTTCTTTTGCCAGTCCTGTTGACAGATGTAAGAAATGTTCTAAAGTGAGATGGAAAAAACCTTACTTCAAGAAGCAAGGATAATGTGACTAAAGTACTTTTGTCATCTATTCTCAGTCCAGTTATCAAATAACTGTGTGTCGAGCTCGTTCTCACTGGTGATGATTTCTCAAGTCCCGAAACGTTCCTGAGAAACGCACCTCATGCTACGCACCGGGTTATGGAAGAAATCCAGTAGATCCAGGATGTACCCACGATGATACACATCCCAGCCATGTATTCCAGCCCTAAACCATAACCTTATCCCTAACGTTAACCAGCACTTTGATGGCGTTAGATAGTTTTTTCCAAAGCGATTTAAGTGAAACAGAAATGGCTATAAAACTTTAAATGTAGACTTTTGTGTGAATGTTTAGGCTTAAATTGTCATGCTCCATATGCCTACAGTGCACGCTTATGTTCCTTCTGCCTCACGATGAGGCAACAAGCAAAAGTTTAGTTAGTTACTGGTCACTAACATACATAACCTTCCCTGTACTTCAGATTCTGAGTCTTTCAGAACTATGCCAGTTAAAGCTCAATTCACTTTTTTGCATCAAGTGATTTGCTAGCCTAGACTCCCATCAAGTTGACAGTAGCAACCGCCAACCATCCATTGGCTTTGGGTTTTCACCATTCAGCTTCCTCTGTCCAGTATCAGTATTCACTCTAAAAACCTACAAATTATAAATTTCAGATATTTGAGGATTGTGGTTTCAATTAATGGTTATGGATGTGCTATGCCTAAAGAAAACCATGTCAATCCTAATGTCAACTTAACATGAAAGTGTAAGAAGAAAAAAAGAGAAAAAAATAGACTTTTTGGTATGTTGGAGCAGTGAGATAAGTCTGAAGCCTAAACCTTTGGATAACTTTTGCCTAATTATTTGACATTTTGGCCACATTTGAAATGAACATCTAAATGGACTGGTTCTTATATAGCACTTTTCTACTCTATCTGAGCACTCAAAGCGCTTTAGCTATCTAAGCATTTAAACATATGTGCAGAGAAGGAAAAGAAGGATTAGCATTTATAACCCTGTTAAGACTATACCTATTTTCGGTTGAGTATATTGGAGGACTGGTGTTCACTCAAAATCTCACTGAGCTGCTCACTGATGGTCTTATGTAATCCAATTAACACATATTTCTACTTGAACCTGTAAACAAAACTTTACACATTTTGTTAAAGCAGGAATGTCTGCATTGCTTTTTTTGGATGCGACCCTAAAAACTGTGTGGCTTGACACAAGAGATAGCTAGAATAAATGTGAATTAAAGCATATTAGAAGATTAGGACAAAAAAAATGGAAAAATAAGAGTTGGAAATAGTTCACTGAAGCGGTAAAGTTTTTTTGTTTGCTTGTTTGAGGGGGTGTACTGATGAAGCCCCAAAGAGATCTGAGTCAGAGACAGCAACAGCAAGCAAATGACAATGTAATCTAGAAAACTGAAAAACTAAGCACTAATCAAAAGAAAAGAAATGTATGTGATTTGATTCAAAGTGGTTATGCTCTAAAATCCCTAATGAATATGGCAGCATAGCCTGTGCCAGGAATATCTGAATGAACTAAAATCCTGGAAAGTTCAATGGTTTATATGAACAATATGTTGAAACATATACAGAGAAAGCGCTGGCTTTGCAGGTTCACATCGTAGTTTATATTTATAACCAGAGGCCAAGCATCAGGTAAGCAAACTATACATACTTCTGAGTGGTATATTTGCTGCAGGTATTTAAAGCTATTGAGTATTCAATAGAAACAGGTTAGACAGTTAGTACTTAGTCAGGTGTATTGTTTTCTGATTAGGCTTAAAAGCTGTGATTCCAGGATTAAGGTCTCCATAAAGCTTTGAGCCGGTTTTCACATGTGGACAAGCCAGGAAGTAGACAGGCTGTCCTCACTCCCTTTATTAGGGTGCGTGATCACCTAACAGGGGGGATAAAAGTCTGGTGATTCTTCCAGTAAATTAGAATAGGCAGACAGAATTTCGGAGGGTTCTCCGAGTAAAGGAAGAGACAAGAGAATTAATACAAGCTGGAGCTACGTTAAGACAACAGGTTAATGAACTGGATAAAAATGGCCTTAGCTACACTACCACATGAGTAGTTTAACAATCTAGCAAGGAGCAGTAGTGAAGACTGAGTTTAAGTACTAAGCTTGATTGTGGATGGGGAAGAAGTCTGCCAGGGATCTCCAGAAACTGCACATGTGACTGAAATGGATTGGTTAATGCCGTTCAGTGAAGGCAAGTCCTGCACCTGGAGCACCTTGTTGGGGGCAACCTGGTCTCTAGATTTTTTTAAAGTCTTGCTTGTGAACACAACTGTTGCCATTTCATTGAACTAATCCAAATATTTGTCATGGGTTTTAACCACAGCAGAAATACATACCATTTTGAAGGAATGAAAGCTCCCTAGAAAAGGTTTCTGAGAGAAAACATTCCATGTGGTTTGGATGGAAACTGCTATACCTTTAATTGTTCAGTTCAAGGTAATAAGGGGGCTAAAGCCTGCCCCAGCTCTGAGGGGGCAAGAGGTGCTAGATAGACTGTAGCCTATTAGAGGATCAACACTGAGATGCAATGTTTCACATTTACTGTAATGCCAATAAAACTGAAAACTGAAGCTCACCTTTTGTTAAGCTTCCGTCTACTGTTTTTATGTTGAAAGTAATGAACATGATCAGATGTTCAGATTCTTACCTCCACCAAGGGGATCATGTTTTCTGTAGCATTTGCATATGTGCAAAAGTGCCTGTCTGTAAACACGATAGCTCGTAAAGTTTTGAATATATTCTAAATTTTTTTTTTAAATTAACTTACGTCCAAAAACGTCGTAAAGACCAACTTAATGACTTCTTGGTCAAAAAGTTACAAAAACCCTTTTAACTTAAATCTATGAGTTTTACCAGTGTGGTGTGTCCTGTCAACATATAGAAAGTACCATACCATGTTATACCATGACCTCTGACCTCTCTTTCAAGGTTAATGGATTTATCTGAAGGTCAAAGTGCTTTACAGTATAAAGTCATTAAAAACTGTTTCTTTTTGCCATTGAAACAAGAAACAGTCATTTCCTGTTTCAAGCACTTTGAGTGCTCAGAGTAGAGAAGAGCTTTATGGGAACCAGTCCATTTACTATTCACAATTGAAATGATAGTGGTATAAACATATTGCATTATAGCTTGCATACAAATATGTCACATTCTGTCTTTACTCTCTGTTATATCAACTGTCAGAGAATGAGCTACATAGACGTATACTCTATTTTATTTTCTATTTAGACCTCTCTGCATTGAATCATACTTGTTATTAATCTCTGTCTCTCTTCCACAGCATGTCTTTATCCTGTTCTTTTCTTCTCTCACCCCAACCGGTCGCAGCAGATGGCCCCGCCCCTCCCTGAGCCTGGTTCTGCCGGAGGTTTCTTCCTGTTAAAAGGGAGTTTTTCCTTCCCATTGTCGCCAAAGTGCTTGCTCATAGGGGGTCATATGATTGTTGGGTTTTCTCTGTATGTACTATTGTACAATATAAAGCACCTTGAGGTGACTGTTGTTGTGATCTGGCGCTGTATTGCTTTATAAATAACTGTTCATGCATATCTTAACCTCATATTATATTATAATAAACTCCCTTAGCAGTAAATACTGCTCAAAGTGGGAGCTGCCTTGGCAGAGGTTTGCACTCTTGAAGGGCTTTTTATCCATACTGCTTTTTATTTAAACATTTACTTTTATGTCTACCATATTAAATTTGTGTGTAATTGTGCATTGCACTAGCTCTCGCTACCTGAACTCGAATATGACAATCCTACAATTTTATCGGATGAATACAAAAACCATTGGAAGCAACACAGTTTTGACTAGCAGCAAATCCCTATTCCTGCCAAACACTATCATACCAGACACACAAACACACCCACACACAATGCCAATGTGGTCCAACATTGGAGGGGAAGGAATCTCATTTTTCTCTGGTAAATATGAAATCTTGAATGTGTCACTCTATCTTGCTGGCCGTCTAGCACCTAGCATCTGCTAACGCTGTTTACATTACTCATGCCTGTCCTCCATGACACCAGGCAGAGTGAAATAGGGGAACAGTATTTACATAATATTCATCTCATGTCAGTCTTAAGATAGTCAACACCAATCTGGCAATTTGCATTTCATGAGATTCACTCACTTTTCTGGTTCCAGAAGGCCATCTATGGAGGATCTGCAGGGTCTCAGAAGTAGTATCAGAAGTAGTAAAGCATTTCATGAATAAGTAATTAACTGTATAATGAAATGACCAGTTATTCTAATGTCTAAACAGAATAAATTCAAAATAATCATCTGTATTTTAATGTGTGTAAATTCAGAATAAAATTGATTTTCAAAATGGATTTAAAAATGCAATTTTAAAAGGGAAAATATAACAAAATGGAATCAAACTGAATAATAATTTACACCATAAATGAATAAACTAATATTTTTCAATAATTACAAAATCATGAAATTTTATGTTATTATTTTTGTGACCTTCCAGAGACAGACCGGAAGTTTATCTGGAACTGAGGAACAAATCACACTCTACAACACAACAGTGAATGTAAAACTGCAGTTTGTCATTAGTAGTTGCCATTCATAAACTAGTAAGACTGATGTCACACTTTTTCTATTAACAGGATGTAATCTTTTAAAAATCTCAAATTACATTTTAGCAGAAAAAAACTTAGTGGAATAAGATAAGATAAGATAAGATAAGATAACTTTTATTAGTCCCACACGTGGGAAATTTGTTTTGTCACAGCAGGAAGTGGACAGTACAGAGGTTATGAAGCAAAATTAGAATAAC
>VUQR01017756.1:14265-37508 GCA_015108515.1 Hemichromis elongatus | reverse complement strand
CGGGCGGAGTGCACCGTGTGCAGAGCTGGCACATACGTTTGTGTGTCTAACAAAGATGCGGCTGATCTTGTTGCTCACATGGACACAGAAAAACAGAAAAAGGCTGTGCAAGGCAAAAATTCATCTACTAAGTTAACTGAGTGGTGGTCGGACTGAGTTAACTTAGTTAAATAAGTTAGTTCTACTGAGTAAGTTAGTCTTTTTGCACTTGATGACTTTTAAAAGCCTAACTGAATTTTTTTATTTCAAGAGTCATTAACCATGCAGAGAAGGCATCATTTAAATTGTGGAAAAATGTTAAATTTTTCTTTATGCAAACAGTTTTATTAAAGTTCTTCATGACGAGTCAAGTGTCCTCTTTTTTGGAAATCAAAATATGGTCACCCTAGATTTAAAGCACTTTGTTATTCCAACCCTGAAGCTATTTTATACAGACTATGGTGCGTACCAAGGCTGCATTTCTTCCAGTATTGACAGGAGGCACCATACGCCTATACTGAAGGAAGGTCAAGGCCAAGTTTATCTATATAGCACATTACGAACAGTCCATGCTGCACAAAGTGCTTCACAATGTAAAAGGAAGGAAGAAGGACACACACAAGCAGAGGAAATGACATGCAAATAATCCTAGCATGTTTTTCAGACAAGGAAAGACTTCATATTATGAAAAACAGCTAAAAAAAAAACAGCAGCACTTGGATCTGTTCAAAGAATTCAAGGTGAATGAGTTTCAGTTCCACATCCACCAACATTAACAGTTTTATCCTTTTTATATAATCCTGCTGAATTACCTGTCAGCATTTTGTTTGCAAAAGCAGCTCCTGTTCCAGGAGAAAATGTAGTGGCTAATGTTAAAGACAGGCTTAAGCTAACTAGCATTATCTCTCGTATACACCAGCCATGCTAACATTTCAGTCTGGGTCCCATCAACAAAAAAAAATACATGGTCTGCCAAGAGTGATTTAAAAACCTTTTTAATAAAGAAGTTTCTATTTAAGCACATGAGATAATTACTTCTTTTTTTTTTTTTTGCTATTGCATTGGGTATTGAAAATTATGTTATTTTTTTGGTACTGATACCAACTATTAAAATGCTGCTATCCTGACGTGATTGAAAAGCACCGTAGAGCAGCTGTACTTTGTTGCTACAGGTGATTCATTTGAGTTCATGGTTTGCCATATAAATTCTTGTTTACTTTAGAAAATTGGCCAAATAGGAAAAAAGTGTAACTGGCCAATTTCCAATTAAAACATATACACCCAGGAAGAATTCTGAACTATAATTTAAGCAAAAGTTTTTAATATTTAGCACCAAGCAAATTAGCTTTTATTTTCATTGCACAATTTAAAACCAGACACTTTTTAATCTGTACCAACAACAGTACCCAGGTGCAATGCTTGTTGAGAATTCAGGACTGATTTAATACCAGTCTGCCTAAACATGAGATTGGAGGTGGGGTTGTTTTCAATGATGCGTTTAGTTACTGGGAGACTGTGCAGTTTTGATTTCTATTAGAGATGGCATGATACTATTTTTTATGTCCAATGCCGATATCATAAACTTGGATATCTGCCGATACCGATATGAATCCGATATAGTGTATTTTATAATCAATAAAACTAATAACTAATAATAATAATATAACTAATAATAATAAATATCTTGCTGCATTTTGTATAAGTTCATACTCAAGTTTTAGAAAACAAAACTCTAAAGCTCTACCTGTAAGCAAGAAATACACCACACCTAAAATATTTTATAGTTCAGCAATACTGATCAATCTAATAAACTTAAATCTACACCATCCTCCCTATTCTGTTATTTCAAAGAGTACTTAGCAGAAATATTAAACAAAATATTTATTTATTAAAAGTTAGAATAGAATAGTATAAACCTTTATTATCCCACGAATTAGAAATTTCGGTGTTACAGAGCTCTTACAGCAAGGGAAATAAAATATAAAAGGAAGACACAAGTGGTCCTATACACATAAGCAGCCGAATTTCGTATATACAGGTATATACAGATATATACAGATAACAATGTATATAATATGTATAGAAAATTGTATAGAGATATGTATAAAATGTACAGTAAACAAACAAGCAATTTGGTGAGTAAGATGACCCAAAAATAATGTTAAACTGCGTTATAGAGTCTGACAGCTGCTGGTAAGAATGACCTGTGGTAGTGCTCCTTCCTACACTGTGGGTGTAAATGTCTAGACATTTTAAAGGAAATAACAAAGAAAAGTATTTCTTTGTGCCCCCCTTTCCCTGTTAATGGCCTACCTGGCCCACTGGCAAAACTTTGCTAGATCAGCCCCTGGACAGTTACCAGCTGTCAGCTACATAGATCTTGGTGATGATTCGGTAAGGCCATCTCCTGGTTTCATCTTCATGTTTCACTCTCACCACATATCCAAACCGATATCTTGAGCAGCAGCTTGTACCGCTGTGGCTCCAGCAAACATCAGCTGATACTAGAAAGAAGTATTAAATAAATTCTAACAATAGCTTATCAAGCTTAAATGTGCTGCTGTTGTTTATTCGCTGGTTTTCTCTTTCTGGCACAAACTGGGCAATAAACAAACAACATAGACGGGACTTGCGACAGAAAAGCCGATCAACTGATCATTGATTAGTTTCATCATTGAAGTAGCAACAGGAGGGGGATGGGGAGAGAATGAGAGAAGAAGAGGCGGCTGTGCAGCAAAGACACGGAATAACTCCAGCTAGCTCTTTTTTTCATTCTAGCTGAAGTACAGGACAAATCACTTTCTTTTATCTCATTATGGAATTCCGATGGCCAGTCCACCTGTGGCTCCATATATTGTTAAGCATAATGTGGAAATACTATGCAAACATACAGAGATGAACTTACAAACTTGCTTTTACAAACAGCTCTATCACGTGACGCATACAGCTCCGATGCGCTAAGCTGGGTTACGCTATGTAGCATGTTTGGTGAGGTGATTTTGTGATGTTTTATTATTAAAATATATATATTATAAGTTCTACTCTTCCAGAAACAAGCCGCCCTTTTATATAAGTTAATATGTGTCATTGCAGTAAATCAGACATGGTTTTATTTGGGCTAGCATGAAAGCATCAAAGGGGGTGTTATTTTAGAGGCTTCCTCCTGGCTCAGTGCTAGGATACAGGCCAAGGACGCATGGTGTCTGCTATGGATTATGACTTTTTCATGGCGGGCAGGGGTGGGAGATGGAAAAAACTCACAGATAACAAGTTCAGTTCCCACAGCACTAAGTTTGTGCCCATCAGAAACTGCAGAGGTTTCACAAGTGTCCTTAAGTCACACCAAATAAGAACACCATCTGAGTGCCTAAGATTATTTTAAATCAAAAAAAGAAAAAAAAGAAACAAAATCTTTTACACCCTTTAAACCCATGCACATACAGTATCTCACTCTGTGATTAGTGAACATGAAATATTGACAAAATGATCATATTTTAGTTCATATAGATAAAGAAGTAAAATAGAAACAGTCAAACATATCTACACACATTTGTATGCCATAAAATTATGGTATACAAATTACATCAGGAGGCACCTTGAGATGCTTTCTATTGTAAGGTAAAGAACCAACAATAACACAGAGAAACTCTAACAATGAGGCAATCGCCAATATATTAGCACTTGGCAACAGTGGGAAAGAAAAGCTCCCTTTAAATAGGAAGCAATTTCCAGCGGAACCAGTCTCAGGTAGTGGCAGCTATCTGCCATGACCAGGTGGGGGTGAGGAGAGGGAAGACAGGACACAAGACACCATGTGAAAGAAAGCCAGAGATTAATAATAGCTAGTGATTAAATGCAGAGTAGTGTATAAATACGTAGTGAGTGAAAAGGTGAGTGAAGTAGAAACACTAAGTGCTTCATGGAAAGCCCCCAGCAGAGGAGGGGGTTCAGGTTCGCTTAATCCCAAAAGTAGTGAGGGTATCTGTCTCCTGAATCAATCCTGGGAGCTTGTTGCTCAGGAGAGGAGCCCGAAGGCTGTAGGCCTCCGATTCTCCTTTGACCACAAGTAAGCCAGCAGTTCAAGAGCAAAGTGCTCTGTTGAGGTGATATGGTACTCTGATATTTTTTAAGATAACACGGAGTCTGATTTTTTAAGACCCTGTATGTGAGGAGAAGGTAAGCATCAAAGGGGTGTTATTTTAGAGGCTTTTTCCTCTGCTTGCTATTTTTTACCTGCTCAGTTTTGCAAATGTATGTATATGTGAGCGTATGTATTACAACCTTTTTCTCTTTATGTTCATTTGAGTGCTAGCAATGAACTCTGATAGCAACGGATGGGCACTACAGTTTTCCTCCTAAAACTTTCATTTTTGTTACTTAGAATTAATGATACTGCAGTCACGTCCTGTTTACATAGCTGACTGCTTTTGATTAGAGAGCTATAGATTTTCTCAGGAACCCAATTACATGTCCCTATAAAATCTTTAATATCTATGGTATTTATTATGTTTTAATGGTGAAACCCTTGTTAGTAAATCTCTAGTTTGGATCTAGCAGTAGCCACTAGGAAACAGAGAAATACCTGCTGTTGCTGCAGTTACTGTATGTTCATGACCACAATCTGTGGCTTCACCACAGAGAGACCAATCAAGCCAGTGACACAGCTCTTGTTGCTCCAAACAATAGAGCAGTGCCCTTGGTGCTAGACAGAGCCATCTCCACTTGCAGAATTAACTTCAGCTTTTGTCTCTGCTAATAAGGCGGTAAAAGAACACAACATCCTGCACGCTATTTCTGTCCTCTCTGTTCTAATTGCTATCTCCACCATGTTAGCGTCAATTGGGAAATAGATGGTGACACAACGCTTGTCAGGGCAGTGGCTTTACAAGGAGGAATAGATGTGTCTGCCAGATAAATGTACTGTTTGGTTAGCACTGGTGCACAGTTGTTCATGTCAACAGAAGGTTGGAACAAGAAGAAAAAAGCAAGGATGTTGGTAGAAAGGAAAGGATACGAGCCATTACAACAAGGAAAAAAAGTCACCCAAAGTCAGCGGGTCTCAAAGATGCAGTAAGTCACAGATAACTAAGCAGGGACACATGGCAGTATTAGCAGGCCAAGATCTGTAAATGTGTCTGGGTTTTAAAGTGATTTTAACAAGGTTGAGTGAAATTTGAGACAGAGCTCGAGGTGTATTTCTGACAACCTGGGAGATAATAAGCAGCTATATATAAAACTGACTGGGCACCAGAGCAAATAACCAGTCTTGGAAGTAAAAAAAGAAAAAAGAAAGGCCTGAAAGACACAGAAGCCAGGTCACTGGAATCTTTTATGAAAGCCTTTAATACAGATAGACCAAAACCACTTTTAGTGTCCAATAAAAACATAAAAACCAATCTGATTTTTTTTGTAACAAAGCTGATCTTTGATTTATACACAATCCAAAGGGGTCATAGATCATCTTCAAAATGAGAAAATGGGACACTTGTTCCCAGAAAAAGAACCTGTGATTTTTAGTTTCTAAGTGAATACTCCCTGTAAAAGGACAGCGCTTAGAACGTACAATGCTTGCTTGACCTCATTCTGCTTCAAGATGCATCAAACATTTTTAAAACTTACTTTTGAGTCTCTAGATTTACATTTTCTGCATGAAGGGCTTATGCTGGGCTTAACCTGGGCTTATGATCATTTCCATACTACATTTCCTCTAGTGTATGAGGATGAATTTGTGCTAAAAGACCTTTATTATTGACCAACATTTGCTACGTTTAGTGAAATAAGTGCTGGATGTATAAAAATGAATATTTCTCTACATGATTTTTCATGTACAACCTGGTTTCATTAATGCTGAGTGGTTTAAGTTTTGCTTAGGTTTAAGCATGTGAAGCTTTTGGCTTAAAATGTAATTTGTGTTTATTTCAAACTATCAAATTTCCCATCAATAGCATGATGCTCAGAGTTACTGAGCTTGGCAGTACTGACACTTTCCGCATCCATACTGCAAATGTTGAGAAGCGAGCATTAACAATAAGCAGAGTATATCAGAAATTAGCCCTCTTGACAACTCCATTAGGAGTATTCATCCACGGATACTTGCCATTTGAACCGTGCATAACCACGACCATGCATATCCATTAATAATATACAGGGTGTTATTAAATATACGATAATTCATGTGACTGAACACAGTTAAAGCAGACTTATGGACCCCAGATAGTTTATTAACTGCAGTAAAATGGGGGTTAGTCACAGCATAAAAATGTGACTTTTAATGAGCTGTCATGGATTAGTTACTCTGGCTATTTTCAGTAAATTGACTGAGGGATGTAGACGCAATGTAGACAGAGAGCTAAGATTAGAGGCTCTTTAGTTGCATTTTGTCAAGGAATGAGGCAATATTTATCCATATAATAAGATTTATGGGGAGGCTGAGTATCTCAGATTAGAAGGAACTGAATGGAGACGCAGTGGAATTTAACTAGATAGGGCATTTAACAGTAAGCAGTAAGTGGGCACCTGGGGTGTCAGAGGTGACACATAAACATCACACTTAGATCAATATCCGGTTCTACATTTTCTTCCACGTAGCTTATTTTAACCTGCAGCCTCTCCCGCTAATGTTGCACCCCTCCTTGAAATCTAAATGAGCACTTCCAGAAAAAGATTACTGGAGACTGATGGAGTGTTCTGAGCCTGTTTCAGCATAATTACAGTGATTCTGATGTGCAATTATCAGTATGGCCCACTGAAAAACAGAAACTGTTTAGATGTTAAATACTGCCATTAACATTTGCCTATAAATGTTAAATGCAGCCATTAACATTTGACTTTAAAATGAAATGGAGTTATCTTAATGTTTTCTTGGTAGTCTAAATGATTAGAATTACAGCTGACGACACTGTACAAAGAAGAGCAGCAAGAGAGTAGAACTGCTGGATTTGACTGAAAAGGAGGAGAGGGAGGGGCTATAGAATTCTATTGTGATTCCCTTTATATGGGGGCAGTTCTTTAGCTCAGTATCACTAATGTGAACACCTGAGTGCACCCATTTAACATTAGCTTGATCAACCCTGTGGGAAATTTCCCCTGTGCTTTTCTTTAGTCCTGTAACAGGATTAACACAAAGATGAGATTGCTAACTAACCCAGCAAGGATTGTAGGTTACCAGGCATAGATTTTCTAATTTTATAGATAGGATAGATGAAAATTCAGTGTGTGTGTGTGTGTGTGTGTGTGTGTGTGTGTGTGTGTGAACTGGCTGACTTTGTCAATAGCGGCAAAATAGCTATTTTCAGATCTAAAGCCTGGTTCTGGACTTCACTTTGCTTTTTTTCCCACACAAGACCCTCAGCTCCAGTTCAAGGCCTGACAAGGTGGAAAAAGTCAGGCCTAAAGGCAGTAACAGCGAGGCACTGATCAGCTTGTACGAAGAGTCCTGGCATCTATTAACCTTTATGTACCTCTAAAACCAGACTGCCACTGTACAGAAGAATTGAGCGTGACTGACCTTATTATTTTGTATTTGAAGGGTGTACCATGTATCCCGTTCTGCCTTGAATTCACTTTCGTGGGGTGCTATCAGTGGTGCGAAAACATTTTTTGATTAAATAATAGGTTGAAACTGGACAGATGGCACCGCACTGCTCCTCATACACATTTTATGAACAGAGATTTCAAAAATGTTATCCCCAACCATGTCCCTCTGTATTGCTTTAGGTGTCTGAACCAATGACTGTTTTCTACAGTCATTGGTCTGAACTCACATGGGTCAATATAAGCTTTGTTTTTTAGTTAGGCTCTGATAAGCTGCTGCACCACTTGCACTAGTCTCACTCCTCTAGCAAAGTAGTTAAACTTAGTCGTACGAAAGTGACGTTTTTCCATAACTGGTAGCAGAAAAACAAACTTGCTTAACATATTGAGGACTGTTGCTCCTTGGCCTTTAAATTAAAGCCTTCTGCTTGAGGGCTTCTGCTGAATTCTGTGTCAAAGCCCCTCTCTGGGCTCTCCCAAGACCCTTTTTTTATAGCTTCATCAGGAGGAGCAATGCTCAGTGCCAGGGCCATTTCCCAGTGTAATGAATTGCCACGTTCAATATTCAGCCAAACAGTGCATACAGTGAGGCACCGCACTGGGAGTGGAGGCAGCACTGTGATCCTCGAGTGGGATTACCAGGGCACCATGTGTAAGCAGCCTATCCAGCACTAGTCCCAATTTGGGCTAAGCAGTCAAGATGAAACTCAGAGGTGGGAACAAGAGCAGAAAGAAGCACATGGGAGTTCTGTCACCAGGGGTGCCGCCAGAAATTCTGGGCCCTACGGAAACCAAAATTTCTGGGCCCTCTACATTTTTCACACATAAAATTTAACCCAATAAACATACCCTGTATGATGCGACATGCCTGCGTTTGTCACTGTCTGAGCTGCATCACAGCAAGAGACGCTATGCTAGCGACTGTAGCTTGGACAGACAGGTGGAACCAACCATTGTGAAAGGGAGGGGTATGTCATAAACAGTTGATTATTATAATACATTATTTGTTAAATATTATTAAATATATGGTCAAAATAGACAAAATACACTATGTGTAGGAGGGGCCATAGCACATTTAACGTATATATTAAAAAGAGAAAAGAAATAAGAAAAAAAGAGATCTGGTCTTCTGGGCCCTTCCTGAGCCTGGGCCCTTAGAATTGTCCTAACCTTCCACCCCTTTGCGGCGCCCCTGTCTGTCACCTTCATCTACTCTGGCTGCTCGGCTTCTAATAGACTTCTAACTATTTTGTGATGGACAGGACACTTCACTGTGCTTTACTCTTCACTTTTTATTGCCCCTGTTCACCAAGAAGGGGGAACTAGTGGAAACCAACAATCAATGTTGTAGAATCCTGAAGCTGAGTAAATAAAAGGATGCCATTTCTGTCGTTCCTTTAAACAACAAATGAGGGTGGGATCAAGAACATTCTGGAGTTTTCTTGTAAAAAACAATACAATTTAAATTTAGTTTGTACAGCTCTGAAGTTCAGATGGATACAAATCATGTTGTCACCATTTCGCCACAGATCTCAAATGTGTGCAGTCAGCAGTCGATTTCTCTGTCACACTGGTCAGACTTCCATGTTTAGGATCGTAGCTTGGGGCTCAACTTAGCAGTTTCAGGAGCATGCTTGTTTTGTTTTTTTTTTTCACAACATTATGCACTGTGATTTCTATTGCTGAAAAAAACAACTGTAAGGGAGCATACTCGGCAGAAGAGACCCAAAAACGCTGAAGGGTTGCTGTTTTGATGCGCATGAAGGAGATTCAGTGACACATCGTGGAGACACATCAGAACAGGAATTCCTGTTATTACACTCTAAAAATAGCCTCACTTGAAACCGTCTAGATATGCCTAAAACGTTGACTTTGAAGGGTTTTAGTTTTCATGAGTTACTCCCACACCTTTGTAATCACAGTTCTACTAATGCAACTAAAACAGCTTAGTACACAGGACCTGAGAAGGTACCTTGTGATGTTTGGCACTGTAGCCTTTGGATTATTTAACATTATTTGTTGATCAGCTTGTAAATCCTGCAGATGCTTGATCAGACTAGAATCAGGGGAGTCTGGAGGCTGGATCAATTCATTAGGTTCTTTATTACATCCCACAATTCATTCCTGATCAGCTTCTGCAATGCACCAGGTGTGCAACAATGCTTAGGTAAATGTTGGTGTCTAGATAACATGCACATAAATGACAGGAGACCAAGTGTTCCAGCACAATGTAGCATTTCATTGTCCCATAAATGTTTTGTACATGTACAATGACAATAAAGGCCTATTCTGTTTTTTCTATTATAATGCTTTGATAAGTGTTATTCACATTACCTGTCAGTTGTTTTGATGTTGTGTCTGAATTATGCAATTTGCAGATATTCCCTAGCTCCCAAGAGATATCCTGAACCTGCCCTGAATTAAATTACAAACTGAGCAGACACAGTACATGTTGCACTAGGAAGTTGGAAGTGGTCCAGTAAGTGCCTGGCTTTAGCGTTTCAGTGGAAAAATGAAGACAATAATTCCTCTGTCTCAGTCGAATATCGATCATGTGTGTACATCGTTTACAAACAACCTTATTTAGAAAACAACATTCTGGAGGCTCATCTTCCATTTTTCTCCAGCTTGATCAAATTACTCTTACAGTGTGAGTAAAACATGAAGAAATCGCCCACTCACACTGAAGATGCTGTCCACTGGTTCTCAGTCTGCAAGTGGGCTTTGTAAAGCTCCATACATGGCATTGTAGCCCTTTGCAAGGCCAGCATCAGCAACCAGTAGAGACATCTCTTTTGAATTTATACTGTGCTCGGTGAGTCACAACCCAGTTTTATGTCCCTATTGCGAGCAGGTGGCCCGGTAGAAACTTTTGATGTACTAGTGTAATATAATTTCACTGCTGTTGTACAGTACAAATTGTTAGCAGTAACTGTTCCTTCACTATCTATCTATCTATCTATCTATCTATCTATCTATCTATCTATCTATCTATCTATCTATCTATCTATCTATCTATCTAAAACATGTTAGAGTGATTTATTAAACAAATGATGAATACTATCGTTTTATTTGTTTCTACTGTATATCCCTGCAGCCACCACAGATGTATTTCTGACACTGTATGAATCCAGCTTAGGCTTGCCTTTGATGTTCTGTGCTCAGTGCCCTGTAGGGAGGCAAAGACTCTCCTGCACCACTGACACCCACAGAACTGAACAACATCTCAGTTAAAAGATGGGGATTCAGTCAAGAAGCAGTGTTTTTTGTTTTTTTTTAAATTCTCAGTCTGCACCTACCATTTCATTGGCCTGAAGGTGCTTCTTGACAGTTGATGTCAACAACTCACCAAATGTTTGAAGCGTAAAGCCGCACAAGGTAAAAACTTTTTTATGGATAGCCTGCACCTCAAACCCCTCACTGTTAATACTTTCAAACACAAATGTGAAAAATGGAAAAGGTCATTGCTGTAAGGGAAAAGGGTAGAGAAGAATGATAACCATGCAGGTCGAGCTAACACAGATCTCATATTTAGCCCTTTTTGACTGCATGGTTGCAGGAAAAACGAAACCAGTCCTGTTTTTTGGGGGGTTTTTTTTACCAACAACATTTAAAGAACTGTTGATTAAGCAAATTAAATCAATGATGTCTGTTGTTTTTTTGTTTTGTTTTGTTTGTTAAAGAACTCGAGGCAAGCAGTCGAAACAAAAGCACAGAGTAACCTCAATGTTCTTTGACTTTTTGATGTTGTGTATCCATCATGTTTGAGTTGGATGTACTGGATGAATATAAAGGAGATATTTAACTGAATGGGTTGTTTGTTTGGGGGGGGTCAGCACATTATGAATATTATTTAATATAAATAAAAAGAACTATTCCAGTCTAACCCAATATTATTATTTACACATTTTCTTCTAAGAAAGTTTGCAAAAGTTGATTTGTGGTGTCTCATAGGTGCTTTGGGGTTTATTAGTGGTCAGCCATCCAAGTTCAGCCTTAATTGTCACAGCACTGGGTCTTTGACTTAGTATTTTGTGCTGTTTAATTTATACTCCTTGATTATTGTTGGCATTCATGGTTTTGGTTCTCTTGATTATTTTCTGCTCATGCTATATTTGTGGTTCTAGCTTTTAGTTTTGGCCACTTTGTCCTCCCTGTGTTCCACGATTCATGTCCAGTCAGTCATGTCTTGGTGTCAAATCCGTGTCTCTGTGCATGCGTCATGTTTTACTTTGACAGTCTCGCATCCTATGTCAGTGTGTTCAGTGATGCTTTGCCTTTGTCTTGTTATGTCTGATTAGCCCAGCTGTGTTTCCACCTGTTTCCCATCCCTATTTAAGTCCTCAGTCTTACCCTGTTTGTTGTCTCGTTCTCCACATTAGCCATGTTTCATATGTAGTTCCATTTTTCCCAGTAATGTAAAATTTCGTCGAGTCACTAATCACTAATCACTAATCGAGTCACTAAGTCAAGGGTTTTACTTCTAGTTCGTGTTTGGTTTGTTTCTTTAGTATTCATGTATTTTGTTTTTATGTCGTATTTTCCAGCAATAAAACTGCTGTCTTTATATAAGCTTTCTGTCTCCGATTTAATTTTATGACAACAGTTTTTGTGTGTGTGGGTGGCTTAAAAAATGAAAAATGTGTGCATTTTGAAGGTAAATCCAGTGTGTCACACACTTTGAATAAGATAAGATTCAAGAAGCATAAAAAGCCCCGACATGATGTCATGAGCTACACTGCAGTCAGACATATGTTGACATTGTTTTCACATACAGCAAGAAATATCAGTAATAACAGAAAATGTATGTGTCATCTGATCGTCAACTAATTTGGGTACCAAACGAGTATAGGCAGCCAGATAACATCAGCTCCACATACACAAGTATTACCAGATGGCCACTTAATTTTGGAACTATTCTTTCAAACCAAGACCAAGAAGTCTATCCAATCAAGACCAAGAAAAGAGTTATGGTCCTCGTCCCTTAAGGGGTGTCCAAATTCATGGGCTGCATCCTCATGAGGGCGCATTTTTAGACCAATCACATCAGAGCGACGCGACGCAGGCTGTCCAAATTCATAGACTCCTCAGAATGCGGCCGACAAATAGGCCCTCATTTCCCGAGATTTTGAGCATGGGTCAGGTGTATCCTTCATGGCCGACCATATCGCGCAATTTATAGCGCAGCCCAGCCGATTCCAGTTTCCAGCCACTTAGTTTTAAATTTGCTCTTATTACGCTTTCTGGGTCACAAAATAAACTATATTATATATTTTCAATATATATTTTCAAGCAAGAATGTAGCAGTACAAACTTCAAATATCTGCTCGGTTTATCAAGACATCGCATATGTGTAAAAGTGCTCTGATGTTATTGGAGACGCCTGTTACCCACCAGCTAGCTGGCTAACTAGATGCGGCGAGAACAGCGGACTCCCGGCACATTGTTTTCAACCTGCTACTCAGGTTAAACATTATATATAAGTCACTTAGATGACTTAAACATGTTATTATTTGGTCCTTTTCAGAATTTTATTTGTTCCTGAGTAAATCGGCTTGGCTGAGAATACAGCTTAACAAACGTCAAACAGAAAACTGATTAAACAGAAGTGTGAGATGATGGAGAATTTACTCCAGTGTCCTGTTATATGATAGCAAGGAGCAGACAGCAATGTCCACACGTAAACGGTGTTTTGGGTCACTGAAAATAGAGATTTTAAAAACACCTGCCAGGGTGTAGATTTTTGAAAATCTGTTTTTAGCATTTACATGTGGATGGAGGCATTTTTCCAAAACTGCACGTGTGGATGGGATTTTTTTTTTTAAACGAAATTGTATTTATTTTCAAAAATACCCAAGTACGTGTGGGCGTAGCCCGAGACAGCTGGTGACGCAAATCTGAAGGTTAGGCTGTCCAACTTCACAGCCGCTCACTTCCGGCCTACCCGACCTGATTAGTACCCAGCCCACGTAAACCGCGAAGGCTGGGTCCTCAGGAGGATGCAGCTCATGAATTTGGACACCACCATAGTGTTTGAGACCTTGCTAATTGTGAATATACCTCCCAACATGTCTCTTTGTTTGTGTGTTGCCAGGAGCTGGGAGCAGAGAGTTTCAAGTCACTTAAGGGGAGTCACAGATCGGAGCACAATCGACCCAACCCAATCGAAAATGGGTTTTCTTAACTATTTTTTCACCACCACGGACATTCGCACTATGAAGAGGATGTATGGACATCGCATGCTGCAGTGTCGGAGAGTTGTATACATTGGATTGTTTCCTTCACTGTAAATAAACTCACTCTCTCACAAAGAGCTCTGTGTATGGGACCGCTTCCTAACACCCACCTTGACCAAAAGAAAGTCAGCCAGTCAGACAGCAATTCAAACGTCAAAATGTTTGCTGGAATACTGAAATCTGGTTTCTGTGTATGCAGATGCTTTCCACACTCACAAAACATGATAAAAACCATCTGACAGAAGAGGAAATGGCTCATTGTTTTTTCTATTTCGCTGGCCAATAGAAAACAAGATTAACCAGCAAAAACAGCACCTTATAAGAACTCGGCCAACGGTGTGTGAAGCACAGTATAGCGAAATACATACGAAGCCCACAGTGTGTACTTACCAATTATCTTTTTGCGACATCCACAGTTGTGGGCTGTACCAAGACTACTTCGTGAGGATAATTGAGTTTTACTGTGGGGGCTCTGTAAGGTCAGCCAAATGGATTTCTTCACAAGGTAGCAAATAAAACAAAAACAAAATAATTGCCTTTACAATAACAGAGCACTCCCCAGCGAGTTCAGCTTTATGTTTGAACTTTTGCTGCTTTGCGGGATTAAGTTTGAGTAATGAATTCTGGGTAATAAACTCACAGTTTCACTTGGGTTTACAGTGGCGCACAGCTTTCCAGCTTGGATTGTCTCTGTTACCATTTATGACAATTACCAGGGTATTAAAAGCAGATGGTGAAATGTCTAAGTTTACCAATAGCAATGAATAATTGCTCACCTTCTCTCCTGTTGACCTTAGCAAAGACCGGCCCATGACTACTGGACAGCTGTGAGGAGCTTCTGAAGGATGATGGGGGAAGACTCGACATCAGCGGGTTGTCACATACATCTGTTATCCAACCACAGCAGAAAAGAAAGAGATCAGTGTTTATACTCACAGTCCATTTCACTGGACATTCATAAGGACTTTCTGTGAGTTTTGATGTTCTCCCTCTGCCTATGTGAGTGTTGTTTAGATGCTCTGGTTTCCTCCCGCAGTCCAAAGACATTTAGGCTAAATGTTCATCCTGAATCCGCCGTGGGTTTGGAAGTGGGATAGATTCAGCACTTAAAGTCTGTATGTATCTCACTTTCCCTGGCATTGACTTTAGTAGGTGGGGTGGAAGACCCCCATCCACTCTTCCAAAACAGTTAGTCTAAAGGAAACTTGAAAGTAAACAGAAATTAAGAGTACAGAGATGTGTAAATGAGGCATGTAATGTAGGATGTTTGTAGGAGTTATATATGGTCTGTAAGACTAGAAAAAGTCATATATACCAGCCCATTCCAATCAGTTTCATAGCCTAATATCTCCCTGTGTAGGTTGGGGGTGAGAAACTGGGCCTTAAAATGCTATTTCAGGCAATAACACAGCTTGGTTTCATAGGGAGACTAAAGTCAGATGAGACCTTTACATGCATCATACACTCTCATGTTTATGGCAGTCAAAGACAATTGGAGTTCAAATTTTATATGAATTAGTGACTCGTCTAACTGCAATTGAGTCATCGTTACAATGTAAAAACTATATCAGAAAGTGAAGTGCTTATTTTGAGGTTATGGATGGGTTTGATAATCCAAGAATCTACACTATGAGAAGAGTTTATCCATGTAAATTCTGCAGTGTTTATATAAAGTGTATATATAATACTGACAAATGTCTGAGTATATTCATCCAGTCTTCAAAATTCTTCAGTGTTATGCTTATTAAAGAAACACTGGACACATTTTACCAGACCATTACAGAGTTTTAAGTAACAAAGGGGGGAAGAAAATCTGATTTGGATACGTTGTTCACAGTTACACAATGTGTAGACAATTATTACAACCTGCAGCACTGAAGTGTGCATATGAGCTATACAGTTTCATTGGCTTTCTGTGTAAAAAGTGCAAGGATGAATCTTCAATATTGAATCAATGAACACAGAAAATAAATAATTTGTTTGTTACTGAACAAGGTCAAATGATGGTGTACTGAACCTTAGTGGTGTAAACTTATTTTAAAAAAAAAACAAAAAAACAATCAGCACTACTCCCAACAGGTGTTTCAGTAGAAATATAGATATAACCATATCCCAAAAATGTCATCATTAATGTTGTTTCTCATCATCAGTTATAAGCGGTATACAAGACTTTTTATCTGCCAGTGCTCCTTCACAGTTTTATTTTTTAAGGTGCAAGAACACATTAGTGAACAGGATTACTTTTCAGTGGAGGACCCAGACTCAATATTTCTGTCTGTCAGAATCTGTCATGCTGAACCCTTTAGTGAAGAACTGAGAGCTGCTGTTCTCCTTATGACTAAAGTACTTATAAGACAGAGGCTGTGACTAATATGTCATATATTCACAGGGAAGCAGTTTCCCCAGAACACCTGACTATTAGATCATTACAAATGTTCACTCATTTCTATGATTACTGTGTAATCTAACACTTTTTAATGGATTTCCACCAGCAAGAAGAGTCGGCCCGAATTATTCACATTCCCTTCAGAGATGCCTGGTCTTGTCTCCCTACCATGACAACAAGGCTTCCTCTGAGATTACTTTGTCAAAATTATTGTACTTCATTTCAAGCACAGAGGGATTTTCATTACCTGAGACTATAAACCAGAGGCTGTTGACAGTTTTGAATAGCCTGTCATATCCACCTAAGCCTTTTCCATCTAACACCGCTCTTCTGTGCATGTACTTGAGAGTTTGTGTGTGCATTTCTATTCAAGCTCAGGTGAATTTATTCTAGAAAATCTGAAGAATACGCCTTTCTTTGGGTCGTCCTGTGCAACAAATTGGATAATCACAACTGTCATTTCTTTCTTTCCCTTTCAGTATATTTTAAAAGAACAGCAATAATAAAAAAGCAAAATACAGCACAACCAAACAGTTGCACAAAGTAATAAAGTAAAACTGAGGAAAACAGGAAAACATTCCAGGATTGTACTTGAAGCTGAATTGCACTGATGCACATGCCATATGGACAGCAGTGACTTCATAACACAGGAAACAGTAAATGTGTTTCTCAGCTACGGAAAAATGAAGATTCAAGAACAAATAATTAAGCTGTGTAATATAAAAATGACAGTGGAAATCACAAGGTGTCCAGGAAATGCATAATCTTACTATAGTGATCGTAGCCTTTGTATGTACATTAGTTTGTCTGTATGCAACCTTGTTTATGAAACAGGATTTGCTCACCTGTTCCTTAACAGGTGAGCCAGCAACAAACCTTTGCACAAACAGTGTCACTCCTAAAGCAAATATACTCTATCTATATGTTTAAAAAAAAAAGATTTACTATAAATCCCAACTTGTTTGATTTTCAATTATTTATACCCCCAGCGAATACACCACGATACAATACTTTTTTTCCAACGTATCCATAAATACGTGGAAAAAGTCAGATACTAGAATTTGTGTCTACAATAAAAATTTGTTTTGAGTCACCACTAAATACTGAATGAAGAATTTGAAAAAGATAATTATTCATTCTATGGATGTTTTTCCCACCTTATTGGCAGCGAGTTATTGCTATTTATGCTAAAGAGCTTAGTGTCTAACTTCTCATTATAAATAGGAATTACAAATTCATATAGTGTAGCTAAGATACACATAGCTAGCTAGCTTTAGCTTGTTTGCTAGTACAAGTATTAGCCTAGGTTTAGCTAGCAAAATGATCAATGAATATCTTAGTCAATGAGGTTACCAAAGCAGGCTAATTTAATGAATGAAGTGACCCATTACATTACAATCTTATTGCTTATGCCAGTCAGGAATTTTACTAAACAAATAATTACAAAAGGTACAAAGAAAGGTGTGCAACTACTGTCATGGCTATGTTATCGCAAATGGATAAAACTGTGCTGTTTTTTTGGAAGCTTAGCATTTTAAGTTTATTTTCACTTGCTAAATAGTCTACAGTTTTTACTCCCTAGAGCTAAAATATACTGCACAACATTAACCGTGCTGCTTAAAATTATGCTTACTCAGTGCTCTACAAGCATCCATAAATGACGAGTTGGCAGTAAGGCTTGGCCTAATAACCTGGTGTATCATCCTCTGTGACAAAAAGCATACATGTGACACTTCAGAGGCTTCAAGGAAACAGTACAGTTGTCTCGTGTGTGCCTGTTTCAGCATCAGATACTTGCTCAAGCCAACCTACAATAGATGAGAATGGACTCGAGCTCAAGCAACTGGATTCTGATTTTCACTTAACGTGCACAGTCATCATTAATAACTGGGGATTTCAGCTGTTTTTTTAAGCAGTGAATCTTTGCAGATTTTCATTTCTGTTTAGATTTATGGAAACAACATATAACCTGTGTAACCTAACACAGTTCATCTGATTCATTCTGATGCCGCTTCAGCTGTGTCTAGCTTAGCCTAAAGCAGACAGAGATATTAAAAAAAGATATAGATGATGGATGAAAGACAATTAGTGCTGTAAAACATCATCAGATTTCTAAATAAGCAAATCTGATTTTCTTTAGATTTGCTGTGACATTTGAAAGGTGGCTGTGGGGAAAAAGGTACTGATTAACACAGGCAAACATGATATAGCGTGATAAACCAAGCATATATAAGATGCTTTGAAATCCCAGCCACTAACTGGAGGCTTTATTTGACTAAAATACAGCTAGATTTACTAAAGTAAAATAGTGTATGAGTGCAATCCCTGAATAGCGCTTATAGGTGTGATTAGTTGCACCACTTCCTAAACATCACAATCAGTCCATTTCAATATCAAGTTCAAAAGATAAGAATTTTTTTTCTGCACTAAATATTGGTGTAATTAGTAGTGTCAAAAACATTAGTAAGTCAGTTTGCACACTTGAATTAAAATGTTCTTTTCCTTATAGTTTGTGCTGGGAGAAAGGAACTCACAGACAGATGCGACAGGATCAGCCACAAAAATCTCTTGGTTTTCACATCTTACACACAATCTTGTTACTGTACTTCCTTTGTAAACACAAACAGTATTGTTTTTAACCCCAAGACCTAATTTGCACTGTCGCAACATAAATCCGCCCTCGAGAGGTGTTATAGCGCAGTCTGGTCTCCAAATTACAATCAGTAATGTAAAAAAACGCACCGCTAAAAACAGATTTGTAGATTTTTTTTTAACTTGTTACACAACTCACCTCCAGTGGTTCCTTTAAGATATTGTGTTATTTAATAACCACTAAAACATAAATATATCTACATTTACATACCATGTTTAGAATAATTTAGTTAATCTCACATCATAATATTGAGAGCTTTTTGTCTTGTGTTCACAACTATCGTCTAAGTCTAGGGTTTAGCATATGCAATACTGTCACAGAAATTACATTTCTTTACAGATAAATTGCTTTTCTAACAGTGTTTTGTGCCACATAATTCCTAGCTGGATTGCCTTGTGAATAATAATGAAGTCTGGCATTTATAAACTGTATCAGAGATAACACAGTGGCTGGAGTGGATGGTAAGTATTGAAAACATACAACTGTAACATCAGAGATCGGTGTTTGCATCCAGAGTACAGCTCTCTATCTAGTTAGTTTTAGGCATCCAAAGCACTTCACTTCAAGATACTGAAAGCTGAGTGCTGTGTAACATTTAAAGAAATGAAAGATAAGAAAGATCAAGCTTAAATACTTTCTGTCATGGTCCTGGGTCTGACCCAGAGCTTTTGAGTTCTTGAACTTGTTTGTTTTTTAATTTGCTCATTGTTTTATTTTTTTCAATCCTTGTATTTTCCTTAGTATTTAGCTTTAGTGATTATTTGCTGTTGTTATTTGTACTGGAATTAATTGGTTTTCTGGGTTTGAGGTCTTTTTATTTATTAGTAGAGTAGCGACAGACTGAAATTTCTGAGTGAGATGTCACATGTATGACCTCGCACTGTCACACTGCACCATTTGTTTTGGGTCTTGTCATCTCTGTGTCACAGTAACTGACAAAATATGTCAGCAATATTGAGAATTGTTGTTGTGTCAACTATAAAAGTGGTTAGAAGTATTTCTCCTGGAAAAGAGAAAAAAAAAGTTTTCAGTTTTAGAGGTGGCAGTGCCGATTTGTGGATACACCACTTTGATTTGACTTAAATATCACAACAGCTGTAAGATATACTGCCACGATTTTGTGTGGACATGCCCAGAAGATGCACCCTACACTGGTAATCCCCAGTGTTTTCTCTGGCATTGTGTGGTTCAGAGTAAAACATGTTGCATGATTGCAGCGAAAACATTCTTGCTGAAGCACCAGAGGAACCCACATGAAGCTCTTGTGGCTCTGTTAAGTGTTTGGATGCTAAGAATAAACTGTAGAAAGCCATTTGGTGCAGAGGCTGAAAGTGTATGTATGTGTTTGTGAGAGTTGAAAACAAACACATTAAAAAGGATATATACTGACAAAAAATATGCATTGCATCATGAAGCAAGCGGCAGCTTTCCTTGCATGCATCCAAGCATTCTCTTCCACTTATCTACTTCGTGTTCCAGGCGGGGAGGGCAGTGTACACCCTGGACTAGTCACATGGAGACAGAAAAACAATCAAATTTACAATCATATTCTTTCCTCACAGCCTGTTTAGAATCAGAGCCGGGGAGAAGATAAAAACTCCACACAGAAAGGCCCTCAGCCTCGATTTGAACCAATAACCGTGTGATATGAAAGGTCAGTGTGTCGCCATTCCTAAAGACGACCCCAAACAATCCACAAAATGCACAAAGTCACGAACTTGGCAAGACAAACCAAAGCACACCCAGACTAAGATCTTTAATTCCTCTCTGTGTTCTTTGGCACACTCCAGGTAACCATAGTGTGATTACACCCTAAGCAAAGCTGCTAAACTGATACCTACACTCTCCAAAACAACTTATGTTGTCACGAAGAGAACTGAGCTACGACTGATCTTTTCCTAAAGCCTTTTGGAGCAAGCTCATGTCTCCTGTTGTGTCTTCCCATCTCTCTTTTCCCTGCAGAAATTGTGAAATAAGTGTATTCAGTTGAGTCATCCATAGTTATTACTATTTCGTGGCCATGAAAGTCAAAGGAAGTTTGCGTGGTAATGCAGTTTGGCTGAGAACGATATGAATCCTGTGCCTTCTCTGGCTGCAGACCAGAGCTTGACAGTCTGACAGCTCAAGTGAGATGCTGTGCTGCAGGGCTGACTGCTAACAATGAGAGAAACGTTAGTTCCTCCATACCAGCCCTTCATCTGTCTATTAGCAACACAGCAGCCCAGTAATTCTGCCGACTCATCATCGAAGACCTCCGAAATTAGAAAATCACATTAAGCTATAAAATACTCGTAAATTCACCTTCCCATGCAACATAATTAACCGCTCTTTTTTTTGACAAGGCATGAAAACATCGCTGCTGTTTAACATTACTGTGTTAACTACTTTAATATGAGGTTTCATGGGAGGCAGACCCAATCAACAAATTATATCATCAAAAGGAACTGTACTGAAGCTAAAGGTGCAATTAAATCGTTTATCTGTAAGCTGTAACCCTTATCACATTTCAGCACATGCTAAAACTAGTAATTTAAAAAAAATGAATGAACACATTGGTAGTAAGTAGGAAAAGTATGAAATATGTCAGTCTTATGTAGATTGGAAGAATTGCTGCTGGTTACATCACATTTACTAATGGACCTAGAAGGAGACATGTGGAGTATGTGATGAAAATATCATTAATGTATTTGCATTTCAAAATAGGGAAAAATACACTGGATGGCATGCTTTTCCTTCTAGACATTATCCCTGAGAGAATATTAAGCGCTAAAACAAAACAAAAAACGGACTTACAAATTATTATCTGCTTCCTCCTTTCCTTTTTGCCTCCAGCATTCGGGGTTTGGTAAGAAGTTAAGGTTTTTTGTTTTTCTTAAAGATTTTTTGCAAAGCGTGTTTTTTTCTTTTTTTCCTTTAAAAGTACATTATCTAAACCTCAAGTTTGACAAATTGTCTGTAAGACAATTTGGATGTATTACAACAACTTGTACACAGCTAAAAACACCTATTTTGTGTAACATATAAATGATAGTAACCCTTTCCTTTATAAACTACAGTGGCAATGCTTCACTACTCTCTCTGAAGCTGTCAGTGGACGTCCCTGTCTCTATTTCCACTAAATTTCATTTGAAAAACATTGTGGAACTTTGACAAAGAAAAAACAAAAGAAATTTAAAGTGGACATGAAGAGCTTTCTTTAAAAGCATATGGTCATGGCCTTAGAAGATGATTCGTCCCTTTGATTGGGTTGGAACTGCTGCATTTACATTACATATGTATAGCTGAAAATATATAGACATTTAATGATGTTATTCTTCATGTTTGATTTGATTATATTTTTTACTCACAATACTCCACTCAGGGAGAACATGCAAACTCCACAGCTAGAGCAGTCAAACCTTCTTAGGTTGCAAGGCAGCACTGCTAACCACTGTCGACACTAGGAGTAGGAACAATATAGCTACTACAGTAGCTACAAAGAGTGAGCTCTTGTATCCCCTAACTTGTGCTTATTACTTGAGTTTAAGAGCTACTTGAAGTGTTCCTCTCTTTTCTCAGTTCTTGAGACATTTACCCTCCAGAGACAGTACAGTCTCTTGACCACAGAAACGTTTTTTTTTTCACTGAATAAATGCATCTACTTCAACCAGTCATTTTTACTGATCAGTGTCAAATCACACACAATCCAGCAGCAGGGAGCCACAAGCCAGTGTATTCATAGTATCAGTCCCAAGCCTGAATAAATGGGAAGGGTTGCATCAGAAGGGCATTCATCATAAAATCTTTACCAAGTGAAAAATGCAGATAATAAAGAATGTCTGTGCAGGATCGTTAAGGGCCCGGGTTAACAATAACCGCCTCTGGTGCTGTTGGCCAACAGGGTGTCGGTGGAAAATGTCCTACTGTGGGACAAAAATAAAAAAAGACGAGAGGGGAAAGTGTGTTAAGAGGTAGTGAGAAAGAAGGAAAGGCAGGCTTGCTGAGGTGAGAGTATGAACTTTAAATGTGGGGACTATGACTAGTAAGGGCACAGTGCTGTCTGATATAATGGAGAAAGGTGAATATATTGTATGTGCAGGAGATCAGGTGGAGGGGAAACAAAGCCAGTGGTGTATCTTACAATGGTAGAGAAAGGAACTGAAACAGAATAGAGGTAATCTTGAAGAAATAGTATGTGTGTGTGCTGTAGGGGTGACGAGTGTCAAAAACAAGTTGGAAGCTGGAAATGAAAGGGCTGATACTGAATGTTGTCAGTATGCATGCTCCGCACGTTGGACATCAGAAAAATGAGGAACTGGAGCATATTTAAATGGACATGGAGCTAAAGGGAACAGGGGTGGATGAGGAGGTGTTGGGTGGGTATGGTGTTAAAGAGAGAAGTGCAACAGGACTGATGGTACGAATATGAAGCATCTGAGTATGGTGCAGGATATACATGAGGAGATTGAGACAGTGG
>VUQR01017756.1:0-14245 GCA_015108515.1 Hemichromis elongatus | reverse complement strand
TGGACATGGAGCTAAAGGGAACAGGGGTGGATGAGGAGGTGTTGGGTGGGTATGGTGTTAAAGAGAGAAGTGCAACAGGACTGATGGTACGAATATGAAGGAGTGGGTGGAAAAGAGTGCTGGGGGTGATTCATGACAGGAGGATAAAGTGAAAGAGAAGGTTTACAAGACTTTTGTGATAGCTGCTATAATGTATGGTTTCAAGACAGTGGCACTAAAGAAAGACATGAGGCAGGGTTGAAGAGTTTGAGATTTTCATTGGACGGACAAGATTAGAAAAGAGGACATCAGTGGGACAGCTGAGATTGAGTGGTTTGGAGACAAAGTTAGAGAGGCAAGGTTAAGGTAGTGTGGACATGGGTTGAAAGACAGATAGAAAGGATGTTGAACGGGTAGCTGCCCGACATGAGGAAAAAATGAAGAGAAAATTCACGAATGTTGTGAAGTGTAGTGTAGTGACTGGTTGGTGTGACAGAGGAGGCGGCTAAGGATATAGCAAAATAGAGGTAGGTGGGCCGCTGTGGTGACCCCAAATAGGAGGAGCCTAAAAATGAAGAAGAAGAAAAGTAAGTGGGTGTCAAATCAAATATAAAATGTGAACTTCCAGAAGTGAGAGGTGAAATCTTTTATAGTCAGGCACAATAATTTGTGTGACAGGTAATCATTTCCAAATAACGTTTTATTGAAATGTTTCGCACTAAAATGTTGTATTGACATCCCTTTGACTTATATTTTATTGTATATATTGATCTGTGAGAAGCAGAGTTTCCTTGGTTGACATCCAGCAACTTAAAAACCTTTCTGTTTCTCAAGGACTGTCTGATAAATAATAGCCCACAATGACAATGTCGCTTTTCACACAAAGTGACATCTTTTTTTGCTCTTCGTGGTTTTCACACAGCATTCCATCAGTTTTAACAAAACTTAACAGAACATAACATGCTAATGCAAACATAGTAATGAGAAAATGAGAAAACACTACAACAAAGCAATGCAAACAAAAAGAGACACTGTAGAGGACAACAAAGGAATCATTTCAGCTGATGACTCAGTCCAATTCAATTTATATAGCGTCAAATTACAGCATCAGGCACCTTGAGGTGCTTTCTATTGTAAGGTAAGACCCCCACAATAACACAGACAAAACCCCAACGATTAGATGGCATCCCTATGAGCAAGCACTTGGCAACAGTGGGAAGGAAAAACTCCTTTTTAACAGGAAGAAAACTTCAGGGAGAACCAGGGCGAGGCAGCCATCTGCTACAGCCAGCTGGGGTTTTCAATATATTTTAAGTGGTTCTTACATACCACCTCTAAAAACTGTCACACACAGAGGGGGGCACCGAGAATGATTAGGTTTAATGTGATGAAGATTTCCTGTTTAACTGGAGAGGAACGAAGGAGAATGCGATGCATGCAATACTGCACACAGTAGTATTGCATGATTAAGAGTCAGGTTCTAGTTTATTTTTTACCAAAATCTTCAGTTTGTTTTTCTTGAGACAGATCAAAGTGGATTTATACAATAATACAAGCAGTTAAGTAGGTTACTATTCACCTACCATCCTGCTACTCCACCCCCAGTCTTTGTTACAGTAATACCATGCAGAGTGATATCGTGATGCAGGACTGAACAGGACTTCATTACTGGGACTTGTGTTGTTGTGCACCACAGAGTAGCAGCTGTGTGAAGGTGAGATGAGGAGAGACAAATGAATCCGAAGACACACACACACACACAAAGAAAACCCACTGATGGATGAAATGAGAGAAGGAGCTGGGAGTGTCACTGAATGGATTAAAGACGAAGGGCACAGGCAACGAATGTCCATGCAGGGCAGTGAACCAAACTCCAAAGAACTCGGGCCTTCTACCGCCGCACACTCCTCTCCTCAGCTTCTCCTCTTCCATTATGTTAACAGAAAAACAGCGCCTTCTTCTAAGGGTCAGCTCAGATGACCCTTTCTTCAATAATAAATGACTGGTTAGACATATGTATCATGTATTTAATTTGAAAGGAAGAACACATTAGTCTCCACATGAGATTGTCAAAAGCAGTTGGGTAACCTTAAAACTGTGCAGGGCAGTAGGAAAGATCTTGGGCTCAAAGCAAGCATATAAAAAATAATTCCACTAAAATATTGATGAAACTCTTACAATAATTGATATTGTAAGGATGGCAATGACCTGGATGGTTATGTCAAAGGTGTTGCATATGCTGACAAAACCCACAGAGTTTTGAAAAGCTGTTTCCTTCGGCTTTAAGGAATATTTTAGCATCTTTTAAGTCACTGTTTTGGTTTCTTAGCTTGTCACTAACAAGCGTTTCAGAAAAAAAAAACAGTAAAACCCTGCAGAGCACTTCATTAGGCATTAAGTGGTTAAAAACAGTTTCCTCAGGACGGCCAAAGCTGAGGTATGAGCCAGAGAAATTTGGTTTATAATTTGGAAAGTGGCCAAATACATGTTCATGCTCTCTCTGGGAAGTTCCAGGTCAACAAATCTGTTAATCGCTAATTGTTTTTTGAAAATTAGTCACAGTTAAAATCCTAACATGTTTCCCTGTGCTTTATATTACCAGAAAACAATAGAGAAAATCCAAATATTTTTGCACAGTCTCTGTCTCCTGAGCTGCCTGACAGTTAGCTGCATATAACTGAAAGAACCCAATCATACTGCTGTGTCAGTGTTTATGGAAGGCTCAGCTGGTGAGGTGGCACAGGGGACAGCCTTTATGTCATGAAAACTACTTATATGGGGTTCATGTGTAAAACACACAAGAAGACAATGACAGTAACTTTCATAGTTTGTTGTATGTAAGTGAGGGATGTAGCCCAGTGGTGGATCTGACTGACAAATCAAGGTACACAGCGTGCTAATATAGTAGAGACTTGTCAACAACAAGGCACGAATACTTTTGGGCCCTTCTTGTGTCACTAATAAGAGCCATAATATAGATCAAGTTGGTTGCAACCAAGCTCATAAACTCATTATGTGTTTTTTGAGTTCATAGACAAGCAATGTTAGGGCTGTTCTCCCAGAGTCTTCTGTGAGAAAGCAGTCAGAAAACTGTTAACATAAATTATCTCGAGCACCCTACACAACACTTACTGGATGGGCAGCAGAGAAGAGTCTCTAACAGACTGATTAGCTCCACTGTTACAAGAACAGATACAGGAAATCTTTTATACCACATGCAGTCACTTTCTAAAATACAATTAAACAGAATTATCTACCAGATATATGTTATTAATAATATATTGTACAATAACCAATTTTTATTACTATTATTAGTAGTAGTATTAGCGGAAGTAATAGTATTATACTTTTGTAACAAACAAATTTCCCAGATGTCGCCATGCTGGACAGAGTGAAGCTTTAAGGTGCTTTTGCAGTGGCTTCAGTTTTCAGAACTTAAAGATAAAGCCATCTTTTATATACAGTCTATGAGGGTTGCACTGTCCCCGGGTGGAGAAAATATAATGCACATTTAAAATCTTTGTCAGGTGAACAAAGCAGAAAACATAACTTTTTTTGTAGGTTTATTTCCAGCAAACATGGTTGAAACTTCCTGTTTAATGCTGTAATATAAAAGAAGGACTGTAAGAAAAGAAAAGCTGAAGGCAAAAAAAAGGATATTTTTTAATTAATTATTAATTGTTGTTTAATTTCAAAAATATGTTTCATCAAAAGTTTCAGACAATACTCCTTTGAAACAGCAGTTACGAATCTAATCACATCTTAGCAGATTTTTCTGTACATTTGCTTGTATTGCAGACTTTGCCTAATTTTTGTGGGAAAACAGTGTGAACTTCTACAATTCAGGGACAACTTAAATAGATAATTATAGAGATAATGTGATGTATGACTGAAAGCTCCAGAAACACAACAAAGGAGACCTTAAGTAAGACTAAGTTTCACAAAAGTTTTGAAGCTCTCTCCTGTTCTTAGATACAGACATTGGAATACTAAATCATCAAAGCTGAAGATAGAGTCACGTATTTCTCACAGGCAGTCACGTGACGGTAATCACAGTGTGGTTTTGCTAATAGCTGATGACAACAGTTTCTGCTTTCCTGCTACTCCAAAGAGTGACAGTGAGTAGTGACCTCAGCAGAATGTGGCCAATTCTTGGACCGATAACAAGTCATCTGATATAATGACAGACCCATTTGATGAATGGGTCTGTTTTTAGGCAGGCAGACGTCCGCTTGGGAGCTGGCCTTGGGCAAATACAAAATCCCAGAGGTTACAAAGGCAGATGGATGGACTGCAGTTCTCTGTCACTTTTATGGCTTAACTACTTGTCCCTGGATTAATAAATCTAAATTCATGACTGACAGCTCCAGGCTCACACCACCAAGTACTGCCACCTTTGTGCAACCTTGACTTAATCAGAACCTCTTCATGACTCCGCATCTGCTAAATACATGACATAAAAATAAGGGCAATTTATACTTAACTACTTTGCTCTTTTGCCTCATACTGGCTCTCTAAACCTCATGAAGCATAAAGGACAGGGATGGTTTGCAGAGACACATTCGCATCAAATTGATTTTATTGTGTGGTTTTAGTTCTCTCTGTGCAAACCACCAGCACATTGAAAAGTAATAAATTCTGATGAGACAGGGCTGTTTCCATATGAAGCGGAGAGCCAGGCACAAATTTAAATCAACTTCTCCCCCAGCATATGTTTTTTTTATTCTCTGTCTGGCTGTGACTGGTGGAGATGAATTTCCAGCCCTCTGAGAAAATAACAACACCTTAAAGTCGTCGTCCTCCCAGCCTCAGCTACTTAAATAATCAAACATGTAACCTCAGCCATCTGAGAGATGAAATGCATCCTGTGCTACCTTGGTGCCCCTGTCGGTGCAATAATCAAAAAGAAGATAAAAAAATGTTTTTTCTTTCAAGTTTGAGAGAAATGCAAAAAGAAATGTGTCTACCTGTATTGTGAATTGAAACAAAGCAAACAGGGAGGGTGTGTGTGGGAGGAAGGAGATCCAGATTGTTTCTCACAGATGATAATGGTGGTGCTGCTGATGACGCTAATGATCTAGGTGAACATGCCGTGCTGAGAGTCTTCGCTGGGGAAAAAAATAGCAGCCTTGGTCATTTACTCAAATGTTTAAAATGACATATTTATCCAGCACTTGACCTCTGTTTTGTCACTAGAAGCCTCGGCAGTTGCATAATGTTCTTAAACGACCATTAAACCCCCAGTAAGAAATGCACATTTTGGTAAGAGGGTCTTGAAAATAAATTCTCCTCTTCATGAACTGATTGAGCAGAGGATGAGTGCTGGGTGAGAAAGTAAAACTTTTAATTTCCACTGTTACTGTTGACAATCACTCTTTTCTTGACCTGAATGCTTCAGCTATGAAAAAGCACCAATATCATTCTACTTTGCAACTTAGGTATGAAAAATCATTGGATTTGTCTGTATTATTCTCACCTGAAAGTGACTGTATTGTATTGTAAATTCACTTTAGGTATCACCATCTTTTGGATTAGGCTCGTGACTAAGAGTCGGTGGATGAAAAATATATTTCATTCTCGACTACGACAGTCAAAAGATTTTTATTTCCATCTTCAGCAATTCACATTTCTTCACATTTGCTCTTTCTGGGACCTCTCCATCCTTCTCTGTGCATACATGCAATGCGAGCTCAAATAGAGAAGAGAGCATCCATCAGCGACAACAAATATGACACTGATGAGGTCAGAAGCACCATGGTGTGGAGCAGTTGTGGTGGAGGTGGGTTGCAAAGCAGCTTGCAGATATGAAGCAGCTATATGCAAGATCAGGCAGCATAAATGCCATGCCTCGTATGACTTATGCTAATTGGATTTATAGATGAATACCAGCACAGCCACTGGTTTATGTGCCCTGGCTCTGAGATCGGCTGATCTCCCTAAACTGATGCGACACTCAAATAGCAAAGACGATTTCAATTAAAGTTATTGTGCTGAGGTAGAAGCCCCTTTCATGTCATCACAGATACCTTAACTCTTAGCACAGACATTGCCTGAAACATCTTGTTGTGTCTAAGCCTGAAGTCTTTCCTAGAGCTACAGGAGTCAGTTAGGGTCGCCAAAGAAAAGAATCCATTTGCGTGACATGTTGTCTGTCCACATCGGAAAATGAACTGGCTGATAGCTGTCCTGAAAAGTGACGAGTTCAGCAGTTCGCTTCCTCATCATCACACAGCTGCTCATTTAGTTTGTCAGGTGGGTATGTTATATTGTCAATTTGGAAAAGTTAGAGAAATTGGCAGACACAGCTCAGTTTGTGGGCGCTTGTGTGACAAAGTGGGTATATTGACAGATAGAGACTATTACAGAATGGACAGAAGCATCCCATCCTCCTTGTAGAAAACATGATGAATGAGATGGCAGTTCTTTACTGAGCTGACACCTGCTCATTGCTTAGGAAGCATAATATGGACAGACGACAGATTGTTATACGGATGATAAAGATTCCCACTAATACACATTACTCTCTGGACCAGTGAAGCAAAGTGAAATTGCTGGCTTTGCAATTGTTTCCTGTTTGTCTTAGGCTTCATGAACCAGAGGAAAGTGAGTTTTCACCAACAATGTCTTTTTATCTAAATTTGTGCCATTTTCAGTCAGTAATATAAATACATCTTCTATCTTTCCAAACAATTAATAAAGCTGAGAAAGCAGTGAGCCTGTGAATACCCATCTTTAAAGTCCTCCTTCCTGATTATTTTTTATTATTATTTTTAGCCAGTTGTGTGCACAAAACCATCTGATCCTTCTGGTCTTTTTTTTAAACCTGGGATGTCGCATACAAGGCTGCCCTTATTTACAGCATCCAGGCAGTAGAGTACAGTCATTACAGTGGAAAGCACGGGGCCATGACATCGTACTGAGCCACTTCAACTGTGGAGGTCCTGGAACTATTCACTAAATTCCTCCCATCAAAAACTAACAGCTCATATGCACTCATGGACTGAACAACAGCAGTGAATAGGAGATGTAGCACACTTGTTGCAGAGAAAATTCTATATCTGTAATACAGACATGTTCAGCGATTTCTTTTAAAGAAATCTCCTCACACCAAGAAATCACCTTTTTAAGGATCTTTTTCTAAACCCTAGAGAAGCTCCAGGATCCTATACAGCTTCCCTGCATCTCCAGGAAGAGCCCACAGTCTCTCCCACTCTCCTTCTCATGAGAAAACATCAAATGCTGAAAAATGATAAAATATGAAGGCAACTGGAATTCCCTATCTTTTAAAACTTGACAGCCGTAAATCCCCAGAGGATGTGCGCTCCCTTTCAACAACAAGCCCCCGTGGTGGTCGGATTAGATCCAGCCAACTGTTTAATTCACTAAATTTACTGCGCTGAGCTTCTCCTTGCCAAATCCGGAGAAACAGGTCAGATCACTTGAAGCTTTCGCAGGGCAGACACGAAATATTTCTTCCTTTAAAAATAAATTCTATCATAATTACTTGAAAAGATAATCAAGAAATAAATCCAAATAAGCAAAATGTAATGTGTTTTGCGAGTTATTAGAGTTATTTGCAATAGCCGTTTCAGGTTTGTTGTGAATTAACAATCTGCTGAATATATGAGAGACAAAAATAAATTTTGTCTACTTTTCCTTTCTTTTTTGCTAACTGGCAGGTTAATTAGCCGGCGTGTGTACAACCGTCCAAACTCATAATATTCTCATCCATTACAGTTAAGTGAGTCTAGGTAGAATAACGAACCACGGGGATGACTTTTAAGAAAAAAACACACTCTACATTTCTCCCAAACAGCGCCAGAGGAGCCGCTCACCTGCACCTGTCCCACAAGAGACGAGCAACAACGAGGCGATCAGCGCGGTAATCCCAGCAAGTGTTTTATTCCCCCGAGGCATGTTGAAGCGACGGGATGCTGTGGGGTATAATCCCGCCTGTCCGATGGTAGCAGTCCGTCCTTCCTACTCTTCCTCCTCCTCTTCTGCACTCCTGTTCGCTTCTCCCCTCTACTCTCCTCCAGCTGCGCCGACACCGAGTAGCTTCGCTGTCACAGTGTACAGAGGCAGGCCGGTGCCCAGCGGGGGGGAGGAAGAGGATGCTCTCACGCCGCCTGTCCTCCGCCAAGTGATGGAGGTAAAATAATGGAGCGGTGAATAAGAGGAGAGGAAGGGCTCCTTTTTTCTTTTCTTTTTTTTTTTCTGACGAGACTGTCGCAGGTCCGAGCCCAGCGCACTGCCTCCCTCACTGAGATGAAAGAATCTTAAGAGTTCCTTCTGGGAGTCCCAGGACTGGTTTAATGCCACCACCACGGCGCAGTGAGCGCACTTGATGTTTAACTCTTTGGGAAGCTTTCCGCTGTAAAAGCAACACAACTGTCACGTTTATTTGAACAGAAGCAGAAATGCAAAGGAAAACTCATAAGGAGATTATGAGACAGTTTTGAGCTCACTCTGAGACACCACAACACACAACAAAAACTGCTACTTTTTAGATTTGTAGTTTTGATCACTTTGTGGTCAATTTGTGTTTGTAACGATTCTAAACCTCCAAGTACCCTGGCCGATTTTATAATTACACAAGCAGCATATCAGTGTTGCCTAAAATATATACACTATCAAAGACTATAAGATGATTTTCCCGTTGATACCAAAAAAAAAAAAGTCACTGTAACTTCTTTGTTTTATATTTTGTATTAAAATGTCTTTGCTCTATACTCTAGCATGACTTTACCATGATTCTATATCAGGCTGCATACATGACAACATTACAAAATGATGCCTATAACTACTCATCCAAATCTCAGGTTTAAGATGAACTTCTTCAGCCTTCTCTGGTCAAAGCTTTCATGTCTATCATTCTGCACGGTGGAGGTCAAACAGCCAACTGAAGTTACACTGAGCAAAGCACATTTGTTAACTGAAGGTTCTTTAAATTTGTCCCTGCATCAAAGCTTAAGCAGCAGTTTTGTCAATAGGGTAACTTCAATAGCCTTTCAGGTCTCTAATGATACACATCACTGCATCATTTTTGTCATTTTTGTCTCTTTTTTTAAAGTTCCTTTTATGCAAATCAGTTTATACAACGAGGTTTTGTATAATTTAAAAGCAAGGTGGGGGGGCTGTGTCGTGATCTCACAGCCATAGCTGGGGTTGTTATCTAGGCACTCAGAGGTCGTGCAGTCTACTGTAGCAACAAATAAAATATCCACAGAGAAATTACAAGTGTCTTGAGCATTCGTGGAAATTTAATACAGAGGTATTTCAAGTGTTTTTGTGTGTATTGAGTGCAGTAACCATGAAATACTTAGAGAATGTTACAAGCACAGAAACATTCATCTGTTAGATATGATTGAAATTTGTTTCCGAAGAATCCCGAAAATCCCGAAATCTGCATTAAAACTAGAATGAATATGTTCCTTCTCTCAATAACAGGTCAATGTTACAAGTACGCAACCCCACTGAAAGTTCATGGTAACCTGAGAAAGTAGAAGTTATTCCAAATAAAATGTAGTAGAGGCTATTTTGTTGTCCTTGGGTTTCCTCAACAAGTACTGTGTAATATATTTTTCCTCTGGTCTGTTCTGGCTAAATATGAAAATGAGGCTGAGTTGAGAAGAGTGAAAAATTGAAGGACACCAAAGAGTGAAGGCTGGGTTTGACCCAGAGATATTCATGGCTGTGAAGCACTTTAGCCAAACAGGCACCTTTTAGATGCTCTGTAACTCAGTACATATTTAGCCAGACCTCAGATTAATGATTATTCTAGCCTGACACACTTCATCAGTCATTTTGATGTGCTGGAGAAAGGTGAAATGCCAACTCGATTCTCTGGCACAGCACCAATGCACTCGGTAATTACACATGTACTTATTCAGTGAGTGAAAGTTTGAATCTCAAAATAATAATCAATCAAACCTACATTTAATCCCCAAAGTAATCTTGTACAATCCCATTGTAAAGGTCCACAAATACATCCAGTATTTACTGCAGACCTTCAACATGGTAAAAACTGCAGTGGAGCTTCTGCTGTTCCTCACGAAGGTCACTGGTGGGTGCAGTAATTGTTTAGCCTTGAATGTGATTGGACACCTTTGAACAAAATGCAATTTATAGACATGGCTCTAGGTTTTGTTTGCACTTTGGAGTGAACACATGGATGGGTGGGGAAGTGTGGGGGTGGGGTGTCTGGGCCTCCCAGATTATATTTTGGGCATCAAACATTGTATGCATGCTGATGCTAGAGTTTGTTTAATGTGAAGGTTTTTTCTTAAATATAGCTATTGATTCAATTTAGTTCACTTCACCTATCCATCGTTTCTCTTCTGCTTATCCAATTCAGGGTCATGGGGGGCTGGAGCCTATCGCAGCTGTCTTAGGGCAAGCTGGGATACGGATCAGTCACTTCAATTTATTAAATCACAGCAACAATCATCTTAAGGCAATTTATATTGTAAGATAAAGAGCCAGAGAGAAAAGCCAGACAATCCGACGACCTCCTATGAGCAAGCAGTTGTTGACAAATAAGAATGAAAAACTCTCTTTTAACAGGAAGAAACCGATGGCAGAACCATGCTTAGAAAGGGGCGGCCATCTACCATGACTATTTGAAGGAAAAGAAGTTTGACTTACTTGTTCTGCGTTGCAAACCACAGCAAATATGAAGAGTGTCCTCAGAGGCCAGAAGAAAAAAGGATGCCACACCGAGGATGTGGACAAGTGGGTGAAAAATTTGTCTGACAGACAATTCACCCAAGCACAGAAAAACATCCTTTCAAAAGGGTTGAAAAAGTCCCGCTAGTGGAACTGATCACAGCCACAGAAACAGAAATTCGAAACAACAACATTGCAGAAGTGGAAGCAGAGCAACTACGGAGGAAAGTTTCGGCCTGTCTCAGCAATGCAAAGCCCCCAGCATCCATCATCTCAATGGAAGAAAGGAAGGCACTCATATTGCTTAGTAATGAAAACAACATTATTATCCTTCCAGCAGACAAGGGTAGGTGCACAGTTTTGCAAAACCAGAAAGACTATCACAAGAAAACTTTGTCACTGCTCAGTAACAAAAATACTTATGAGCCCCTGAAACAAGACACAGGAAGTGGTGACAGGAAGAGGGTGATAGATTGTCTGAAGCAGTTTAAACAAGACAGTGCTATTGATCGCACCTCATACCACATGCTATACCCAGGGGAATCTACACCAAGTCTGTATGGTTTACCGTAGATACATAAAGAAGGTGTACCTTTAACATCAATTGTGTGTATGATCAACTCAGTTACCTATAACATCTCTAAGTTTCTAGCTTCGATCCTCAACCCGTTACGCTGCTCAGAACACCACATCATTGCAGCCGAGTCAGAGCACAGACGGGTTTGTGTACGGACTACAGCATAAAGATGAATTTGTGTTGCAGAAACCTTCATCAGATTCAGAGAGCAGCTGATAAAATGCCATAACAAAGCAGAAAGCAGGGATTTGAAGCTGCTGGTGTCATGGTCCCTGTGCCTTCTCAGCCGACCCTGGTTGGCTACAATGTTTGTTTCGGTTTTGTGTGCGATCGCTCCCTCTCTCCTCCAGCGCTTTGCGCTCCACCGGGGCGGAGTCACAGCGACTCTGGCCCCTGGCAGCTCACCTGTGCCCAATCAGCTCATCACCTGGGTCGGTACTAAAGACGGCGGCTAAGGACACTTCCTCGCTGGATTATTGAGTACCACTCGTCAGTGTCTACGTGGTCTCTAGCTTATCTCTCAGTGTCTCTCTCTCATGTGGTACTTACCGTTCTCTCCTCTGTGCCAGATCCCTGCCTGTCCGCGGACCTTGCCTGGTGAGCGCTTCTGGTGCCCGACTTGCTAATGCTAACTGGAGGATTCTTGTATATAGCCCGTGTGTTCCCTCACCTGCTCCACTATCCCTGGATGGACCCCGGCCCTGCTTCCTCTCCACCTGTATATATTCGTACTTGGTGTTTTGTTGTAAATAAACCTGCAAATCGTGACCAGTCTGCCTTGAGTCTCTCCTGAGCGTGACAGAATAATCCAGCCACCATGGACTCGGCAGACTCGGCGTCCTCAGCAGCGGCTCCGATATCCCTGGAGGAACTCCTTCACCGTCACGAACAAATGTTAACGCGACTCAGCAACGACGCGACTCAGCATTGGGCTTTCGCCCAATGAGTACCGCTGGCTGACAATCCATCTTCCACTACCCCGCCTCAGGTAACTCACGCTCCCGTCACAACCATCTCTGCTACTGCTACCTCGGCGGCTAACGCTGTAGCCACAATAGCTCCTGCAGTGTCTCTCAATAAACTGTTACCTACGCCCGAGGCGTTCTCCGGAGACACTGGAAAATGTGCTGGGTTCTTGTTACAATGTTCCATGCAGTTCCAATTATTGCCTCATGTGTTTGTTGCTGATGCAGTTAAGATCGCTTGCTTCACCCAGCTCCTGCGGGACCGAGCCTTGGCCTGGGCCCAGGCCCAGCTCCATGCTAGCCCGGGGATCACATTTGATGAGTTTCTGTTATGTTTCAAAGATGTCTTCGACAAGGGCTCTAGCACGGAGGTGGCAGGCTACAAATTAATCAACTTAAACTTAAACGACAACGCCACTTCTCCGCGGCTGAGTGCTTATACTGAGGTCACAGAGGTCATTACATCTCGGTCTGCCCGGAACTGTCAAAAGGGGGCGCCCACTGGTAATTGAGAGGGTACTGGTGGGCGATCTGTCTGGCAAAAACCCTCTTCTTACCTGCTAAGCTAGCTCTTCAATCAGGCCCGCATTCTCTCACGGTGTTAATTGATTCTGGGGCTGAACAAAATTTTATTGATGCATCTCTGGTGTCCAAGCTTAGCATTAGCACCCAACTGCTTCCTCATCCGCTGCGAGTGTCCGCCCTCTCAGGTCAACGGCTGCCAGACATCACGCACGTCACCGTACCCATCACTCTCACTCTCTCAGGCAATCACATAGAAAAGATCAGCCTGTTTAAGGCACCTGTCACGCCCCTCGTGTTAGGCTATCCCTGGCTCACCCAGCACAATCCACACATTGACTGGCGTAGGGAGCAGGTCTTAGGGTGGGGCACTTACTGCCATATGACCTGTCTCCGAGCCGCGACACCATCAGTCTCCGCTGGGCTCTCTGAGGGGCCCTCTAAGCCGCCCGAGCTGTCAGTTGTCCCTGAAGTCTATCACGATCTGGCTGCGGTGTTCAGTAAAGAAAAGGTGAGCTCCCTGCCGCCGCACTGTCCCTATGATTGCGCCATTGACCTCCTTCCTGAGGCTCCCCTGCCCTCGGGCCACCTCTACAGCTTGTCACGACCGGAACGGGAGTCCATGGAAAAATACATTAATGACTCTCTTGCTGCTGGGCTAATTCGTCCCTCGTCATCTCCGGTGGGGGCTGGGTTCTTCTTTGTCACCAAGAAAGACAAGTTGCCCCGGCCCTGTATCGATTACCACGGCCTTAAAAAAATCACCATTCGGAACAAGTATCCCCTTCCGCTCCTGAACTCAGCATTCGAGCTCCTCCAAGGAGCCACGGTGTTCAGCAAACTCAATCTCCGCAACGCCTACCATCTGGTTTGGATCTGGGAGGGAGATGAGTGGAAGACCGCCTTCAACACCCATTGTCATTCGGGCTGACTAATGATCCCGCTGTATTTCAGGCTTTGGTGAACAATGTATTGAGAGACTTCATTAACCGTTGTGCTTTTGTGTATCTTGACAACATTCTGATCTTTTCCAAGTCCCAGGCCGAGCACGAGAGTCACGTGAGGCAGATTCTGCAGCGCCTCCTAGAAAACAAGCTGTTTGTCAAAGCAGAGAAGTGCGAGTTTCGGGTTCGCTAATTTCTATCGACGCTTCATCCAGGGCTACAGTAAGATTGGCATATTCAAACTTTATTCAAACTTTATTTATATAGCACTTAATCATACATAAAATGCAACTCGAAGTGCTTTACAGATTAAAAAGCCCCACATACCCACATTCCCTCCCATCCCCAGAAACAAACCTCTTTGCAACACTCATGCTCCGGCACACACGCAGACACACAAACCCCCCCCCCCCCAAAAAAAACAAAAAAAAACCCCAAAAAAACACTGGGCTGAAGTCAGATGAGCCAGGCAAGCTAGGTTAAGGAAACGCCATCTGCCCTGCCACTAGTTCAGGCAGAGGGCTCCCACAGAGGAAACACTGGAGAAGGATAAAATAAGGTTAAAATGTAAAATAATACAAGCTAGTTTA
>VUQR01017755.1:0-11834 GCA_015108515.1 Hemichromis elongatus | reverse complement strand
GACTTTGCCCCAGTCCTTAGCGGTCCATTCACCATACTTTCTGCAGAAGATCAATCTGTCCCTGATGTTTTTTTTGGAGAGAAGTGGCTTCTTTGCTGCCCTTCTTGACACCAGGCCATCTTCCAACAGTCTTCGCCTCACTGTGTGGGCAGATGCGCTCACACCTGCCTGCTGCCATTCCTGAGCAAGCTCTGCACTGGTGGCACTCCGATCCTGCAGCTGAATCCTCTTTAGGGGCTGGCGCTTGCTGGACTTTCTTGGACACCCTGAAGCCTTCTTAACAAGAATTGAACCTCTTCTTGATGATCCCATAAATTGTTGATTTAGGTGCAATCTTAGTAGCCATAATATCCTTGCCTGTGAAGCCATTTTTATGCAACGCAATGATGGCTGCACGTGTTTCTTTGCAGGTCACCATGGTTAACAATGGAAGAACAATGATTTCAAGCATTACCCTCCTTTTAACACGTCAGGTCTGCCATTCTAACCCAATCAGCCTGACATAATGATCTCCAGCCTTGTGCTTGTCAACATTCTCACCTGAGTTAACAAGACGATTACTGAAATAATCTCAGCAGGTTCTTTAATGACAGCAATGGAATGCAGTGGAAAGGTTTTTTTGGGAGTAAGTTCATTTTCATGGCAAAGAAGGACTAGGCAATTCATCTGATCACTCTTCATAACAAATTGCTATTATACAAATTTAAGCAGCAACCTTTCCAATATTTGTGTCATTCTCAAAACTTTTGGCCACAACTGTATATCGGTCATGTGATCTTGACACACCAGAGGCTTAAATATGCCCTTAGCAAGTGGCAACCTGATGCTTTTGGATATTGTCAAAAACCTTCTTGCATAATTCTGGCTGCATATCTGACCACTGAAATACAGTGGTTTCTGAGCTGCATATAAGTGGAGGGGTTCCTGAACACTGGCGAGGTCTGCACAGAAACAGAGGTTAGAGCCACAAGCAAACTGACGGGAAGTATGAACAGTAGTGATGGCAAAACGAGGCTATATGAGGGTCAGATCCCTTTGTCTGCCACTTTGTTAAAAAATGGTGAACTACTTCAAGCTTCATTCATTACACTGATGAGTGACATCTACTGGCTACAGTAGATTTTGCAAAGCTGAATAAAGGATTGATTATGTGATAGAGCTTTCAAATGTTTTATGAAACTGTAATTTCAGAATTACGCAGTTTCCTGGCAATCTGACTACTAAAAACATCTGCTTGAGTAATTCCATGTATTAAATAATAATAAAAAATGTAAAATTTGTCATAGATTGTAAATTACATAACTGCTATGGAAGATATTACATAATGCATTGGGGCAGTAGTTATGACTCATATGTTGTTATGTGTTTATATACAAACACTGCACTGATGTTGTCAGTTAACATTTTCATCCACATTCCTTTATCTCATTTCTCAATATTTATCTTACCTTCCCATATTTACTTCCCAGCCCGTGACTAATATGCCACTATGAGTATATTTTATTTTAATAAATATTGAGAAAAAAAATTATTTCACCTCATTCTGTACAAACAACTCTAAATATTCCCACACTTTTTAACGTTTCATCAATGGCTCTGTTGTTGAAAAGTGCCAAATACACCAAAGCAAAAGCTATTAGTAATGCTCAGTGTGCGTAACACAAGATGTGAAACAGTGATTCAGTCATCTTAAGTACTCGACTAAGTCACAACTAATTTTCCAAGATCTGCTAGTCAAATCCTACCAGTCAGCTGATTTAGTCTGAATGAACCAGTAATGTGGTTCAAACCTAATTACTAAAACAAGCTCTGGCCCACTGCTTCACTTCACTTCTTCAGGTAGAAAACCTACTCAGTGAAAAGGTTCATAGTTGTTCCAACTATTTTAAATATGGAACAAAAGGATCTTCAGTTTAGAGATATTGTGTCAGAGATGATAGCACCCACATCTAACACATAATCTTACACTCACTAATTATCATTCTCTGAAGTCCAGTTCAAGTTGACTGCTCATCTTCCTCCAATTTTCCGATTTTATTTAATGAAACTAAAGATTGTCTCACTCACATGGACTGCACCGAAGCTCTGCAGCTTATTAGTGATGAGCTGTTATTGCTGTAGTATGTTGTACCAACATGTTATGGAGAGATCAAAACAAAACCAGAGAGGTTCAGAGGTGAGTCCTGATTCCCCACATAGCAGACAGGTCTGACCTGGATCTGGCATCAAGCTGGCACTTCTGACTGACCGGTTTCATGGCAGAGTGTATATCAACCAGATGTGGGCCAGGTCTGGCAATGATGGTACTATTTATTAGAGATGGACCGATACGATATTACGTATCATTATCGGTCCGATACTGACCTAAATTACTGGATCGGATATCGGAGAGAAATTAAAAATTTAATCCGATCCGAAGTATCACAAAATCACCTCACAAAACGCGTTACGTGGCGTAACCCAGCTCAGCGCATCGGAGCTGTACGCGTCACGTGACAGAGCAACTGTTGTGTGCGAGGCCTGTCGGCGGTTTGGTTGGGCATTTGGACATGAGGTCATGTTCTCTACTGACTGAAGATGGCGGTAAACATGTTTTTAAACCTTTAACCATTTATTTCTTAAATCCAACTTTACAGACAATCTATGTCAGTTTGTTTTTTTAGAGCAGGGCTCCATGATGTAAATAAACCTTTATTTGTGTAGACTTTCTTTTTTGGGCAAAATCTTCAAATTGCATTGCATTTTAGCTTGGAAATCTTTTTCGTAGTTGCAGTTTAATACTTTTACATTTTTAATATCTTTGTTTTACATATATAGGGTTAAAGTTAGCTGTGCTCATACTGTGTTGCGGGGCCGTGCAGAGATGTTTAAAGGGTCAGATGCTCAAGGTTAAAAAGGGGCACATAGAACCAGGCTGAATAACAACAACCTACATTCATCGAGAATCTGATATGGAATCCCATCATACTACATCACTGTCATCAGGTGGGGACAATGCAAAGCAAATGTAGCCTATGTTTTACCTAATTGGGTACAATTGCTGTTAATATTTTTTCTGTTAATCAAAAATGTACTTTGTGAAATTTGCAAATGAGAATTTTACAATGTATTTTTCTTCAATATCATATTTTTTTTAATTAATTACTTTGACAACCCATAATACAACAACCACTTGGTGTAAAAATTACTTTAATTTAAATAATACATGGATTTCTAATACCCAAACTTTTAAATTCTAAATATTTATTATATGTGTTATTTCCAAATATTACAACATGTGCCAAGTTTTGGACTTTATCAACAATATATTTTCACATATGCATAGTTTAGTCTTTTGGCATTACCACCAGGTTCACTGTGTATTTAGAAAAGATATGAAAAGTTTGAAATATGACAAAAATAAACAGGTTTGTAAGTCTAAAATAAGATTGTAGTCATGTTTCACAGACACTGTGTATATTATATGTCAAGTAATTTTGAGCTGTCTGACTATGTAACACTTAAAACTTCTACACCAGTGTGGACAAAAAAAAAAAAATCCATTTAAACATACCATGAGTTCTTTAATCCATTCACATTGATATCTTTATTATAGGCGCCACACTGGTGAGTTGCTACAAATGTAAATGTCAGTGCAGCTCGTGCTGTTGGGCTAACAGCCATGCTCTTTCTCCTCTAGACTTGAGCTGGAAGTGTGGTGGCTGTCGATGTTGCTGGAGATATCTGGGGACATCGAGGACAGCAGGGGATCGCTGGGCGAAATTGGGCCTAGGGTGTTGTCCCTTACCAGCTCCTTCATTTTACACGCACTAGAGTTGCCGTAAGGGCCGGGTTCCCCCGCATCTGCTGGTATCTGGTCAAAGGTGATAGTGCCGTTGTTGAGGTCTAATGTGGTTGGAGGAGACATGTCAGGGGCAGAACTATGCTGGTAGAGCTCTGATGGACAGTCACCAAGGACAGGCTCCTGCTTTATGGCACGAGCCATTAGCTCCGATGTGCAGACAGTTGGGGATGACACCACTGTAAGACCATGAGCACGGGCTTGGATTTCCAACTCCTAGACAGAGACAAAAATGATAGAAATATAGAACTATATTTCAACATTGGAACGAAAAGTACATGTACACTGATCAACTTCAAAATCATGTTTTTCAACAAAACTCATCTCTTTAAACTCACTAGTGGTAGTGCTTTATGTTCTTTGTATAGTGCAAAACAATTGGGGAAAAGATGGAAAGAGGGAGACTGCAAATATGACCAAAATGACCCAAAGTCTGCTGAAACGTCTTTTGAATAGAACACTTTTTTTCTGGAAAAAAACATTCTTTGGTTTTGCACACAGGGTCTTTTGCCACCCTTCATGCTATACCTGCCAAGCTATACTGCTTGACTTCAACAGGATAATTCCCTTATATATTAGAATGTGAAACACAAGCAGCTTTATACACATTACCTGTATTAGATGCATTAAAAAAGGAAGCATTTGTTATTTTTGTGTAAAATACTGTACAAGTAGATTTTTGCAGATTACTGTACTAACTTTGTGGTTTTACTTTTTTTTAAAAAAAAAATCATGACCATAACATTTAAAAAACCTACATAACATCTGCAAAGCCTTAGAGTGACCCACCTGAATGCGCAGCATAAGATGCCGATTTGCGTGCTCCAGCTTCCTCTGTCTGCACTCAAGCTCCTTGGCTCTCTGCTGCTCTCGCTGCAATTTCCGGATATAGTCCACCGAGGCTTTCAGAATAGTGCCCTTATTCCAGCGCATGTCTCTGGGGTATACATGAGACAAATATCTACAGTCAGAGTCAGCTGACCAGCTGACCAGAACACCTCAGGGTTCTTTACATCCTGCTGAGCAAAATGGCAATTGCACTTTAAAGAGACTTTGACACATTAGGATGTTAAAAAATAGTTAATGCTTGACTGCAGTAGGCAGACAAATAGATGGCTTGGCACAGGCATCCATTAGCATAAATACATGCAGAAACACTTACGGATCATTTGACTTGGGTATTAAGGTTCCCAGCTCTTTAATGCGATCGTTGATGTTGAATCTCCGTCTCCGTTCAACTAGAATGCAAAATAAGGACATGAACTGTAAACACGGATTTTAAGATTAATATAACAAAACAACTAGAAGTGGAAAATTAAGTATAAAAATAACAGGCTATTTGTTTTTTAGGATATTTAGGCGAATGTGTAAACCACGACACAATGAAGCTACTACAGTTAAACATAAAAAATTGAAATGTAATTATATTTTGATTGGCTTACTTAAGTTGTGGTTGTCCTTCTTCTGTCTCTCTTTAGCCAGAGCACGGACTTCGGCCTCTGTCAAGCAAAAGGAGGCTGAATAGCAGTACTTTAGACGAAAGCATTTAGACGAAAGCATTTGATTACAATGTGATTTAGATAGAGTCAAAGTAAATGAATTCATTTTATAGGTTTGTACTTCACATGCTTTGGGGTTTGTTTAGCATACTTCAAATCTGTTAATCACAGGCAATAAAAAATAACAATCTGAAGGCTAGAACTGAAAAAAAAGCTTAAAGTTTGCATCTCAGTTTTTGCAATATACAGTAGTATATTGTGTGCAATTTAAAAATACACAAAGCACTCAACATACAGTTTCTGAAAGTGAAATTTTACAGTTTACAAAACATTTGCTCTTTTTTTTCTTTTTCTTTTGCTTTGCTTACCTACTGGAAAACTCTCTGGCCTTTGATAGTTTTCATACTGGCCACAGGATCCAGGCTTGTCCAGTACTTGCTTCATGCCAGGAGCTAGAGTAATTATTTGGCACATGATTGACTTAACAGTATTTTGCGCACTTCTAAATTGCACACCCCATTGACATCAGCCTAAAGTAATGTATGTATTTAAATGAAAATGTGTCTGAGTGGACCGAGATTTATTTATACAAAACAAGGTCATGCATGGTCAGTAGTAAATTCGTTATTAACTTTTTAAGTCACATTTTTGACTATCAGACACAAAAAGGTCACAAAGAAGTGTACTAAACTCAGTGTCCACTGGCCCACAAATATACCTGTAGTAAAGGCTAAAATTTGTTTTAATCAAAATGCTCATAATTTAAGTATTAATTTACCAGTGAATTCCCTTTTAATGTTGGGTGGACAGTTGTTGATGGCGAGGCCTGGTAGTTGAAGACTTTGGTTGGTGTATACATCCAATAAATTTCCAGACACAGGTAGCTGTTGGTGTTAAAAACCTGTCATTATAATGTCCTCTTCCAAAAAGCAACTGTGATATATTTTGTTTAAATAAAATACACTATTAAAATAAATTACCTGGTTGTTCATTTGGAGTCCTGCGTCCATCAGTCCAAGAACATCTTCATTGTAGCTTGACTCCAAGCTAATAATATCATCAATGACATCATCCATCTGTTTAACGCAAAGGGACATTTCATTAAGTCCTTACTCTCTGTCAAGACATCTGCATGTAAGGATATTGAATGTCCTTGAAGTGGGCAGGTGTACCTCTTTCTCACAGTTGGTGCTGAGGGTGAGCAAAGCCATGGGACTATTAGGTGCACTGCTGCCAGGGCCGGGTGGCATACTGTGTTCGGGGGGCTGGCTGCCAGCTTTACCACCCAGGGTGGTTGACAGATACTGCCTCACCTGCTGCCGCTGAGCCTGCTGGATGTGGTATTTAGTGGGACTTTCCAGGTGGGTCTGCACCTAAGTGGCAAAGTCGTAAATATTACACCTTTAGTTTTGAATTTATTCTTTGATGTGTGTGATACAGATACGGTTAAGGACAAAAATACACTGGCACACAGAGAAAAAAAAAGATTTAAAAATGAATGTTTTGATCATAATATTTCCAAAGACCTGTCCCAGTGGGGTAAAAGTACAAATTAAATATGCAAGAGCTTAAATGTTCAAATGTTGTCAAAGTTCAACTTACAAACCCAAATTAATCACACTATACTACTGTGTTACATTAAAGGCTCACCTGAAAACAGCCTTTTAAAAACCAAATAATCAAACCTGCTTGCTTTGCAACATTATAGAGATAAGATGATGAAATGCCCAAACACAATTTCTTTTACATCATATTCTCTTTTTCCTAAAAGAACACTATATAACATTTCAGGCATGTTCAGCATCTCCACAACTCATGCAGGAATTCAAATACAACAGTGTAAAATAGCTCGTCTGTGTCAGTTTAACCAAAGACTTGTGAACCGGGTGCACATAATCAAGTATTTTGGACTCAACAGGTAAGCCCTATTTTTAAACACAGCAAAGATATTTTGACTTTTTTTTGGTGTAAAAATCTGCATCTACTCAAAAATATTAATATGTCAGCCCATCTCACCTGATAGTGGCTGTATTCAAGCATCTCCAGCATTGTTTTTAGGTATTTCAGAAGTTGAAAATAATGCACATACAGTACAATCCCTTTAGCTTGTTAGCTTACACTGTGGTGCACAAGTTAGCTTGTGCAAATCTGACAGCAGTCACTGGTCCTGCTTAATTTATCTGATATTTAAGGCTTATTAGTTATGCAAGTTAAGAAAAGGAGGAGGACACCAAGACTCATCCTCCCACTGTTGTGTTGTTCCAGATTAACTATGAATTTATGTCTTTATAGAGCCCATTTGACGTCACAACTTCCAGCTCACAAAGGAGTCTTTCTACTGGTTGACCAGTAGTCTGCGAACTGAAGCTTGCTTAAGGCCAACTAACATTTAATCTTTAGTTCTGCTCATCCAGTATAAAACATTATTTGTTCTGAGCACCCGAAACACAATCGACACCATTGTTTCACTACGATGTAGCCATATGAAAACTCAAACGTATGCTGTTTCCTAGCCCCATCCATTTAAAAAAAATTTTTAGACATTAAATACAATTGACCATCAACTGTTATAAGTTTAAGTCACATTGATATTATATATTTAAGATGAATGTCTTGGTTTAGCAACAAAGTATTTTTTACTTTTTTCATTCCTTTTTTCACTATCTGGTTACAGTTTCGTGCTGCCTAAGTCAATTTCCTTTGTATTAAAAAGAGTTGATTTGGAACCAAGCAAAAGTGAACAGGAGTTTATTGCTTTTCAAATCTTTTATTGAACAAGCTTCATTTTTGTGAATTGGTTGTCACCAAGTCCAGTCAATGGTGCACAGTGTTGAGCCCAGAGGGTGTGTTGAATGACTTGGAAAAAATGTTTTAGCCACAGACGCATGAAGTGTAACGCTGGTGCTTTCTTCAAAAGCAACTGACAAATGTACACAGATGGTCCTGATACGAATAAATCTTTTGAACAAAAAACGACAAGTTGGCTTGTCTTATATAAAGAACCGAAAAGTATTTGACCCCTTATTGGCCCTTAACAAGCATAAAAGATGGAACATGCAGATAATAATACTGAAACTTGGGAACCAGTGCTGTTTTTACCCAGCCTTACCAGAAATGGAAAACTTCTATCGCTGACTGGAACTATGAGGAATCATAGATAAAGAACAAAGATGGGGAAACAACAGAAAGGCTTTACCCAGGGTCTAGAATAGTTACAATGCTTGTCCAACAGGTGGTATAGAGGCATATGTTACACACACATTGATGACGTTTATATGGATCAATATATTTTTTTTATGAGTATCTTATGTAAACCCTAAATGAGCAATGGGTTCAGAAATGTTGTTGTCGTTGAATGGGCGCTGTGTTTATCCAAAGGATTGATACTTGTGTTACATGTAAAATAATATCTGGAAGCAACAATAGAACAACGGTGTAAAAATGAAAGATAAAATGAAATGAAAAATAAAACATTGCATTTTTATGCTGGCTGTGTTGTTGTCCTTTAGGCATACATGCTCCTCATTGTGGGTTAGACTGGAAGCTTAATCCGTGAACAATTCCTCCCTGTTATGTTATTTACCAAGTTTGAAAAATTAGTCTGGGTTTTGTATTAAAACAAACTATTAGAATCTTGAATCAAATTAGAAGTTTTTGGCACTGCCAGACACATCTATACAGACGCCAGTATGTTTTCATCATGATTTTATGCCCCCTTGGCAAGATAAGACCAATCATGACCGGAGAGAAAAGGGTTTAGTGTATATTAAGGATATGTAGATGGATAATAATTTTTCTTCATTTGATCAACTAAAAGGGAAATATAATTTGCCACTTTCACACTTTTATAGATATCTGCAGGTCAGGCATTAGATCCAATCCAAATTTAAAGACTTTGCAATTCTACCCTTGGAGCACGGCATGTGGAGTAAATGTCTATCTAAAATCTATTCCTGCTCCATAAACAGCAGATACCAATTAATTCAATTTAAAAATCCTCCACCGGTTACACTATTCTAAGGTCAGACTGCACAGGATGTATCCTTCTATCTCCCCAATGTTTGACTGGTGTAGACGGGCAGAAGGTATGTTGTTCCATGCCTTTTGGTCTTCTCCCTTATTAACAGATTTAAAATATTTGACTGGTATTCCAGGTATATATGAAACCTCTACAGCCTGAACCTGAACTTTTTTGGACGTTCTCTGACGTCAGAGCTACTCCCGGTTACAGTACAGCGGCCACTGGAACTAGGTTTGATTGTTGCCAAGAGACTAATCCTGAGGGAATGGAAGTCCCCCACTCCTCCGTTCTCTCAGTTGTGGGCAACAGACATGACGTCCATAATACAAATGGAAAAGTTCAGCAAAGACTCAAAAGATTCTATTCTGAATGTCTGAAACCTCTTCTTGGAACATTTTGTGATAGCCAGATTAATCTAGACTCACATTTGTAAACTCTCATCAACTTCAGCTTTTTGTATTCTATCCTGTGGTGTTTTGTAAAGTGCATGTTTGTTTGAATTACTTTTTCTTTCCTGTGTTTGTTTTGGTTTTATATTTTGAAAATTTAAAATAAAATTATCAAAAAAAAAAAAAAAAGCATGAAATACATAAACTGGATGTTTTAAGCAATTATGACTTGCGGCCAAGCTGCAACCCCTAGAACTGGAAAATGAATTCAATGTGGAAGTGACACAAACTACAGATCTAAATTTGACCTAATTCTGTCAAGAGCATCCCACAGTGCTTCAATAATGTTTAGGTCCAGAAAACAAATCATCTTGTTGGTGCAAAGGTACCATTTTACACCCATTCCTCATTACGCATAATATAATAGCTATTTCTGCACAGTATTGTAGCTCCAAAGAGACATTGGTAGTCTATCACAGTCTCACTTGCATGTCCTGGAATTATCATTAGAGGTCAGTCAGCATCAGCCACTTGGCCTTGGTGGGGTCAAACTCAGTCATGGTAATTTACATTTGTTACTGTAGTTTAATTAAGCTACTGTTGACTAAATCATTTGTTTGAGTTTGATTGTTAAAGTAACGCTTTCCTGCCAATTTAGCTGTTTAACTCATCATTACCAAAATATATGACTGAATTCGGCAGCCTCGCCTCTGTCAGTGCGCCCCAGGGCAGCTGTGGCTACAATGTAGCTTACCATCACCAGTGTGTAAATGTGTGTGTGAATGACTGTAAATGTAAAGCGCTTTGGGGTCCTTAGGGACTAGTAAAGCGCTATATAAATACAGGCCATTTACCATTTAAACTGGTTATGAGAAGACAGAAAAGTTCAGCTGAGGGGGCAAAGTGATGTCTGCATTCATAAACTGTGACAACAACACTGTTGAAACTCCTCCAAATTATTCATGTAAATGGAAAAGTCTTCTTCACACACTACAGTTAATTATGGAGTTCCAAAGGTTCTCGCTGAACATTATAGATCAGCGGTCTCCAACTCGCGGCCCAGGGGCCACTTGCGGCCCAGGGGCCACTTGCGGCCCACGTCAGCCCCTACTTGCGGCCCGTATATTGACGTGAAGAAATATAAAGCGATTTGGTCCTTGAAGTTACTTTTTTTGTTAGGGGGGATTTGTTTGTTCTTGAGTGCAATGTTAAAAATAATTTAATATGAAGGCAATATGAGCAGAGAGTACAAACACACTGAGGGATTGGCTGTGTTAGTTCAGTAAGTTATTTATAAGCATTTTCACTAGCAGTCAAAAACTAATGTTTATGCTTATGTCTGCATATTTATTTTGTTAGATACAAACTAAATTCTAGCAGAAGTGCTGCCACGCATGTGGCCAGAAATAGAGGACCAATGTGCTTAATTGGAAGTTCAATAAAAGGCTTCAATTAGTTAAGAGTGAGAAAAAAATGCATATTTGTATATTTGTCTTGTTTTACAATATTTGAAAATTTAAAACAACAAACAAATGAAAAAGTAAAATTTTGGCCACATTTGTCAGTTTTCTTGTTTGTTTGGGGTTTTTTTTCGTACTACTTGAACACCAAAGTGGGCCTCACATGAGATGATTGCTCTTCCAGTATTGCTCCGTCTCCAGCATTGGAGGTGCTGTTCCCATCTTTCTTCGTACATGGATGACATCAAGCTGTATGCCAAGAGTGACCAAGACATCGATTCACTGATCCATACCACCAGGATATACAGCAATGACATCGGAATGTCGTTCGGACTGGAGAAATGTAGTCGGATGATAACAAGGAGAGGAAAGGTAGTCAGAACTGAGGGGATCGAACTACCAGAAGGCAACATTGCAGACATTGAGGACAGCTACAAGTACTTGGGAATCCCACAGGCAAATTGGAATCATGAAGAGGTCGCTAGGAAAGCAACCGCCAAGTACCTGCAGAGGGTCAGGCAAGTCCTGAGAAGTCAGCTGAACGGTAAGAACAAGATCCGGGCTATCAACACCTACGCCCTGCCTGTGATCAGGTACCCTGCTGGGATAATAAGCTGGCCAGAG
>VUQR01017751.1:11019-21042 GCA_015108515.1 Hemichromis elongatus | reverse complement strand
AAAACTAAAAAGCTCCGCATTTTAGCATCGCCCAGGTGTGTAGTTGAGACTGACTAAGTATGAAGCTGATCCAAAGATATTCCCTGGGAGGAGTTCGTAAAAGTACAAGGTGTGGAAATGGCAAAATCAGGGCCAAAATCCCACCTTCACTTCAAAATGGCGGACTTCCTGTTGGGTTTACGTCGAGGCGCCCGCTGACCTTTTTGTTCGTCTTGGCATGATACACATGTGTGCCAAATTTCATACATCTAGCTCAAACTATGTGGCCGTAGGACTTCATTTAAGGAGGCATAGGTGGCGCTCTGGAGCCATTTTGCACCGCCCATCTGTGAAACCATTAAAATACAAAATTTTTCACCAGACCTGACATGTGTGCAAAATTTCATGTGTTTTTGAGCATGTTAAAGCCCTCAAAAAGGCACTTGTTTTGCCTGAAGAAGAAGAAGAAGAAGAAGAAGAAGAAGAAACGGAGCAGATACAATAGGGCCTTCGCACTCTCAGTGCTCGGGCCCTAATAATAATAACAACAAATGTACTTAGTGTGTACACTAATTAAATGTTTCATTAGCTTGTACAATCTTCTTTAACAGCAATAAATTGAGGAAACCAGTGCCTCGTATTGTTTTGGAGGAATTCTTCAGCCCAATGAGATGTGCAGGCATTCAGTTACTGTATGTTTGCACACCTCTACACTCTAAAGTCCCACCTCAGGATTTCAAAGCCTTTATTTTTGTTTCTATTTGAGCCGTTCGTCCCAAATGTAGACCATGACTTTGGCTGTCAGACAAATGGCCTCAGGTCCTGTGGTTGAAATCAGCCAAATCATCGCACCTCTACCACCATGTTTTACAGTTGGTGTGAGGGGCTTGTGCTGATGTGCTGTGTTTGTGTGGTGTTGGTATTACAGTCAGATGTCTCCACTTTGGTCTTGAACATTGATTCAGACCTTTAGTGGTTTGTTCAGATGCTAAGCTCAGCTGTGCTGCCATGTTCTTTTTAGAGAGAAGGGACTGACATGTTCAGTCTTTTTTTAATTATCGTGTCATTAGTTTTAACATTTACATGCCACCTGAGACTGCAGAGTCAAAGATGTAGCTCTTAAACTTATTAGGGTTTCTCTGAGCACTACACGGTCTGACCTCGGGGTGAATTTTCTGGGATGTCCACCCCTGGAAGGACTGGCAACTGTCTTCAGCGGTTTTCCACGTGAGAATGACCTTATTCACAAGAGAGTTCAAATTGTTTGGAAATTAATTAAATTTGACCCTTCCCAGCTTGATAGCCAGCAACAGCTGTTTCTCTAAGATCATTGCTAATGTTTTTCTTTCTTTGTGCCTTTGGGCTGACAAACACCTGAATGCTCCTAATTGCCCTATTAATTCAAAAGGATGTACTTAATTTTTCATATGATGCTTCTTCATTTTGGCTTGAGTTTTCTGAAATAATGATACAGTTCAATTTGTTTATCATATAATTTTGCCTAATATTATTCCTGCTAAGCACCAGATGTTTTGTTAATATGTCGTGTCATGGAAAACCTTAGAGCTGAAAGAGGGTGTACCTTATTTTTTCACGTGAATGTACGTACTGTAGGAAAGTGCTTCCTGAAAGGGTAAAACTGGGTTTCTGTAATATTTTAAGATTCCCCCTGAGATAACTGTTGTGTACTGGAGCTACATAAATAAAAACAGAAATGAACTATACTGAATGTATGTAAAGCAAATGCAGGCTCTTTTTTTAACCACTGAGATAAAACCATCGGTATATTGTTTTAAAAAAGAAAAATTAAAAACAATTGATGTGCACATTTTATGGCATCATAAAACGAGGATGTGATGTAATGTACACAAGATACACTGTGTGGGTTCATTGCTGAAGGAATTATATTAACTGCTACCACAACCAGAGTTGGAAAAAAAAATGTGTGACTGTTTTTCATCTGAAGTCAAAGAAACTTTCTTTGTTTAGGTGCTTGAAACAGTGTGAAAAAAATGCAATATAATACAACTGGGCTGAACCGTCCGTTAACTAACACCAAATTCACTTACAAGGGTAAATATATCTGTATAACTTTTTACACGGCACTCAGATTGTCTGATTTATTCAAACAACTAACACAAAGACTGTATTGAGAGAATGCGGCAGGATTCAGCCCAGTTCTTCATCCTCTTTGCTTGATATAAAACACAGGTGCCTGTTAGTGCTTTTATGCTTGTCTGTCACTTAGGACAGCTACATGTTGTAAAACAGTTTTGTTTTTTTTGTTTTTTTAAAAAAAAAAAATCATAAGCAAAAAGTAACACAACAAGCTTCTTAACTTAAAGGATAGACAATCCCCTGAAACATCCCCCTCCTCCTAGCAAAATGAATGACCCCCAAATGCTGCTTTTAAGACAAATAACCAATGCATTTAAGCATGTGCAATATGGGCAAAGCCTTTAAAGATGTTCCTTTGGAAATACATGTTCTGCTATACCAACACTGGTGGCATCAGCTCTGAGTTAGCTGTAAATCTCATTTTGTACCTAACTTCATTGTGCTAACATTGTCTGAGGTTAAGCACTGCATATTCCCTCTGCTTAGTATGCGCCTGTTGAAATGGCTTTTCTAAGCACTGATAAAGAATCATTTAGTTGCAATAAATAAGTCTTACCCAGCGCACAGCAGAGAGAAAAACTGACTGGGTATCCATGCACATGCACTCAGTAAACTACACATAATAATATGGGTATATGATTAGTTGATCTGGATCTCACAGGTTGAGTAGAGGGGCTGTATGTCAGGGATAATCTGTTCAAGCAGGGAATAAGTGATGTTCACTGACTGTGCCAAAAAAGGAAAGGGTGACCAGATTCCAACAAATTAAATGTGGGACAAACATGGTGTATTTATGTGACAAAGTGGGACATGTTAGCAATGCTGGGAGGCATTCAAATGAGTTATATTTAAATCCAACTTTCAAACTCTCTTGCTCAGTAACTACAAGAAAAATAAAAGGAATCTAAAGTTTGGGGCTAAAAGTGCTATGCAGTACTATTTAAAGAGGGACATGTTTTCACCTAGGACACAGATGAACCAGGACGGTTTGATGGCTTTCTGAAACTCACCCTTATGTTAATAATTATGTGCCTCTGGTCTTTTAACAATGGCTCAAAGCAATATAGCTATTACAGTGCTATTCTAAAGATGTAGATGTATATTTTTGTGTATGTATTATCCATATAAGTGTTGATTTTCCAATCGTTCAGCTTAGTGAGATGAGAAAAACCAAACAGCACACTGGCGTAAATAGTCAAAGGCTGTTGGTCAACATTGATGATGATGTTTTTTTGATGCCAGTTGATGGCAACAGATGTGTGTTACAGAAAGCTCTGGATCTTGTCCTAAATATCCTTATTTGCTTGTCATCCTGTGAGTAAAATCAGAAAATTGGTACCACTCTTTCACAAAGTCAGTGAGCTGGCTTTTTGTGACAAAGTTTATTAGCTGCTCAAAAGCTTTATGAATAAGAACATTATCTAAATCTTTAGAGGGGAAAAGCCAAAGGAGGAGACAGGTTGGTGTTTATATGAAGTTACAGTACATGCAGTGCAAAAAAACACATGAATTATGCATAAAGCATAAAGGTGTTAATAAATGGGAGGCTAACTTTGCTTAGCTTGTTCAACCTGCAGCTCAGGCATCCCTTAGATCCAGCTTCAGTTCTGATGAACACATGTGAGTGTTTGTATCAAAGCACTCATTTAACTCTCAGCAAGAGAACAAGCAAACAGAATTGATTATTTTTAGTACCTTTAAAAAACATATTGCAGGTAAGCAAAGTGCTGGAAATATTATGGGCAATATTCATTTGATGTTCCCACAGTGGTGAATTATTGTTTAGATTTCAAGAGAAAATCCACCTTTGAGTCAGATCTTAACTCCTGGGCTGTTGTTGGGACTTTGGTAGCATGAAGGCAAGGTTGTGTGAGATCGCAATTTAAAAATATTTAATTGCAATAAATATATTTAATTCTAAAATAGTGGATTTTCTCTGAGTGTAAAACATTCATTTCTGTCAGTTGTTGTTGGTTTAAATGCTTTTGTTGTTTCTTTTACTTTTGTTATATTTTTGTGTCAATTCAAACTGAGGAAACTAAGCTTTAGGTGAATGTGCCAAAACAAGTTTTGGGTGAATGTATGATGACGAGCAACTCTATGCAAATCACAACAGAACTGAATGTGAATTTGTTGTACTGTAACTCGGCTTAACTGTGACAGCTCTGTATGCAATATAATAGCAGGGTATTTCCTGGATCAGGGAGTTTTAATGATGGCACTCACATGGATAAGAAGCAGAAAGCTATAGAATCCAATGGCACACGTCTTTGCTCTACATGTAAGTTGTATTAGACTTAGAGCTTATTGAGAAAGAAGTGCACGTTGTGTTATATGACAAAAGCCCAAAGCGTAAAGTTTCACAAATATAAGACTTACAAGTCTTATAAGACGTGTAATGCATCTATTTTTTTTAAATTACTTCTTTTTTAATTTCTTTTGCTTATGAGGATGTTGGGTGAATGGGGAACATCCAAAGGGGAGCACAGAGCTGACTGGAGCCCCTGTACTCAATTGGACCTCACAAAGCCTAAAGATTCAGAAAGTCATACTTAGCGGCTGCTCTCAGTAGAAAAATACGGCTGTAATGCTCTTGCTCACCCTCAAATGATGTCCCCATTTTCAGCCTCTCATTCATGCATACCAACTCTTGATCTCTTTATTATATAAATAACTCTAATAAAGTTTTGAATAAAAATCTGTCTCGTGCTGCGGGAAGTGGTGCATCACTAAAGCAGATCTTTGACCTCACTGCCTCCTATTGGGCAGAGGAAAGAAAAACAATGAAAACTTATGATTTCTTGCCCTCAAAACAATTCAAAGATTTGAAGATGCGGCAGTGGTGCATAAATATATAAACAGGGCCGTGGATAAGAAATTGTCAGTGCACTGTGGGAAGTCCGCCAACAGCCCAAACCTATAGCAGCATAACTGAGGGATGTCCAGGAACATTTGATGAAGGAGTCACTATACGTTTCATCAAAGAGGAGAGCTTTAAATCTAATCTTAAAAGGAGGGAAAGTCTGTCTGCTGAATTCAAACTGAGAGCTGGTTTCACAGCAAGGCTCTGCCTCCCATTCTACTATTAGAAACTCTAGGAACCACAGGTAAGCCAGCAGCCTGAGACCAAAGTGCTTTGCTGGGGTAATATGATACCAAAAAAATATGATTGGACCTGATTATTCAAGACTTTGTATACAAGAAGAAGGATTATAAATACAGTTCTGGATTTAACAGGGAGGCAATTAAGAAAAGCAAATATGTGAGAAATATGCTCCCATTTTCCAGTCCCTGTCAGTACTTTCATTGCATTGATCTGGATCGAGTGAAGGTTTAACGGGGTTTTTAGAACAACCTAATACAGTTACAACAGTCCAGCCTACAAGTAACAAATACATGAACGTTTTTTAGCATCACTCTGAGATAGCATGTTTCTAATGTTAGTGATACCAACATATTTGTTTAATGTGCATGTTGAAGGCTATAGCCAGGTAAAAGACAACTCCAAGATTCCTCAGAGTGTTACTGGAAGAGAAGGTAATGTTATTCAGAGTAAGCATCTAGTTTAACACAGTGTTTCTGACATTTTCAGTGGCACTTATAATAACTTTAATTTTCAAAAAATTCAAAGTAAAATGGAAGCAATAATATGTTATAAATTATGTCTTTAAATTATGATCTAATTTCTGTTTTAAGGGAACCCTATTACATTGTGCGATTTTGATAGTTTTCTGGTCACAAGATGTACTGCTCACTCAGCCTGTGGAACAGCATTAAATCTCCTGTAAAACACTGAATAAAGTTTAAAAATTGTATCACGTTGAATTATGGGAAGTGTAGTATCTAGAGATTTGTGGGTTAGAGGGCCCAGACATTTTTAAAGTTACAAAGTCAGATGGCAGAAGTTGTGCTGTGTGTGTTGTAGTCTCTATATTCCTAATCCACACCTATTAAGTGTTTTTATTAGAGGTGGGAATCACAAACCCACCACAATGGAATATTATCACAATTCTTCACTCACAAAACAATATGATTGCAGTTTCAACATTTTTCCAGTATGCAACAACAATAGATTTTATTTCAATAACATTTGTAGATATTTATTATCTTTTTTAACTGCAAATTATGAACTTCTTCTCAGTATCTTTTTTTTTTTAGTTAAGTTCAGGTATTTAGTTCCTTCAACTAATAATAATTATTACTTTTATTATTGTTGTTGTTGTTTTAAAAGGTTAAAAAAAACCCTCTTGTTCTCTTTTTATATATTAATTTTCCTTCTGTGCACTACTATAGTGGATTTTAAATAAAAAAATCAAGATGTGATTGAAGTGCAGACTTTTGCAGGTTTTGCCAAAACAAAATGATTCTTTAGGAATAACAGTCGTGAGTTTTTACACAGTCTACTGCTTTCAGAGACTCAAAAGTAACTGGGTAGCTGAGGCCTGGTCCTTCTGTCAACTTACGAAATTAAAGGTCTGAACTTGATTCCAAGGAACTTTCAACATGAGATCAAAAGATGTCCAGATGTAAGTGAAGGAGGCCACTATTAGGCTGCAAAATCAAGATAAACCCATCACAAAGGTAGCATTTGAAGTTGCCAAAATCCACATTTTTTGTAGCCTTAAGAATGTCATAAGAATGGCAGCTTGACAACACCAAGAAGAACACATAAGACAACTAAAGTACATGATACAGAATTATTTCCTTGGTTAAAAAAACAACAACATCTAACCAAGTCAAGAACACATGAACTGTGTATCTGCAATACTGTGGTTTTAGGCAGGTGAGGAAAAAATGCTGTAAACAAAGAATGCTTTCTAAAATGGAAGTGTTGATCATTTATTTTCATCAATCAACAAAATGCAGTGAATGAACAAAAAGAGAAATCTAAATCAAATCAATATTTTGTGTGACCACCCATTGCCTTCAAAACAGCATCAATTCTTCTATGCAAACGCACACAGTTTTTGAAGAAACTCAGCTGGTAGGTTTTTCCAAACACCTTGGAGAACTAACCACAGATCTTCTGTTGACGTAAGCTTCTTCACATCCTTCATGTAATCCCAGAGACACTCAATGATGTTGAGATCAGGGCTCTGTGGGGACTATACCATCACTTCTAGTGCTTCTTGTTCTTCTTCATGCTGAAGATAGGTCTTATTGACTTTGGCTGTACGTTCGGGGTTTTTGTCCTGCTGTAAGAATACATTTGGGGCCAATAAACAAACATTTATATTTGTTTAAAGCATTTTTTCACACCTGCTTAAAACTTTTGCATAGTACTGTACATCGCAGATATACATTTCATGTGTATTTGGCTTGTTTCGATGTGAAGGTCTTGATTACTTGTATATGTACATATAAATGTAGATACAGTGGGTTAACAACAAGGCACAAGTACTAAATACGATCAGGAACGAGAAAGCCCGAGTACTGCACTGCAAACTGCTGCTTGGTTAATTTTTTCTGTGGAACATTTAAATGTATAAGGTCACATGAATAGTGAATCATCGCGAGGAAATTTGCTAAAATGGGCGCGTTTACATGTCTGATGTTAGTTCTACCAGCAGATGTCAGCAGTGACATGCATGTGGAATCAAAAGCGCATACCCTGGGTCAGATCAGAGCGCAGCAGCAGCCTCTGCAGACTCAGGGAGGGGTGGGGAGGATGCCGGCTGACAGACTTCTCTCCAAGTTAAAACAAGTTCGACGCAGAGTGTTTTAATAAGCGAAATTTGACCCCCTTTAGTGTCAAACACGAATACATGCGGTTTTGCCACTTCTATTAAGGGCGGTTTCCTGTTTTGGATGCTATTTTTACGTTCTTGAATGTTGAAATGTTTACTAATATTTAGGAAATGATTTGATTTATGAACGTTTCTTTAAATATAAAAACAATATTTGTTTGGGTTGTTTTACTACGAGCACGTTTATTAACTGTTTTCTGCAAGATAAGCAGTTAAAAAAAGATTAATTCTAATCCCAAACACCTCCAAGTTGTAACTGAAAATTTAAGTATCGTCACAAATCATCTGATTCAGTTCATAAATTAACGTGCAGGTCTGCAGGGTGGGACATCTGGATACAATAGCCTCTATAAGTGTGTAACTTACATTACATTAGAACTTAATGTCTTAATGTTTACCGTAAAAAAAAAAAAAAAGATAATAGAATGTATTTAACTTTATGCGGTCTGCAAAATCAATTTGTCACTTTGCCACATTTTACACAGACTTTCCCTGAATTTGGTTGATTTTCTTTAGAATTTATTTATAAGTTTGGATCGTCGGTCTTTCTGTTGGCTTCTTGAATGCACGCTGGTGTGTAGCTCCAAACAGAGGATCACTTTTCAGATTCACCGCCAGAATCCACAGTGACTTTAAATATTCCATGAACTGGGAGTGTCCCGCAACTTGCCTCGCTCCGTTCATTTCTGTGTGCAGTGGAACTTTACATCGCGACACGGAGTGAAAGGGGCGAAGCAGCGATGTAGGAACTTAATCACAATCCGTGAGGGCTTCGCTCAAACCTTTTATCCTTCATTTCATTTACCCGCGGCGTAGTCTAAAGTGTCATGCCCCGCACACCCTGCTACTACCTCCTCCTTTCTTTCAGTCTGCAGTGCATTTCTGTGCGCAAATGTCTACGCATATGCACGGCTCTGAAAGACAAAGAAAAAGAAATCAGTTGTGGCTTACTGACATCTGCAGCGTCTCGGCCCTGTGATTAAAGCCTAAACTGAAAGGAAAGCATAGTGACAGATTTCTACTCTCTGGGCGGCTTTTGTAGATCCACATTGCGCAAAGAAAAGGCGATCACCAGGGGCGCACAGGTGGGTGCGCTCTCCAAAGGTGCCAACAGATCTGTGTGCGCAGCTCCACCGCTCAAACAGTGTGACAATTTGGACACAATTGGTCCATAAAACACACTGTTCGCCTAAAACTAAGCCTCTGCTTAGCTGCCATCCATCGTTCCGCTGTGTTTGATCAGTATAGGGAGGATGGATTTGTATGCACTGTAGTCTTAGGAGGAGAGGAGGGACATGGGCGGGGCTGAGGCGCCTCTCATTTCCCCTCCATGCTTAGCGGGGCAGCAGGGCTGGAGAGACCTCCGGGGAGCACAGTCGCCAGTCCAGCACGGAGACCCGCCTGGCCAAAAAAACGCGCCTCACACTTGCCAGGATTGCCAAATATTCCTGAAATATATACCTGCTATTTATGGCATGTGGCTTGTAACTTTACTCCTGCTGTACTCTCTCCAAGAAGGTAAGAGGGGGGAAAAAAGAGATGCTTGGGATATTTCACACCCTTCATACTGAATGCTGGAGTAGTTTTTCTTTCTTTTTTAAGTTGCATGAAATGTACCAATGGGGACTATGATTCATTTGGTTTAGATGATTTTTAGCGTTTGCTTTTTGGTGCATCATCGAATTTTTTGTAATGAGTAATTTGTTGAAAAACAAATGATCATTTAAATGAAAAAATGCATAAAGCTTCCGCACTGAGGAAGTAGAAAATGTGTGAAAGTGAAGGTGTCAAGTGGTTTTTTTTCACCTGGATGTGTAGTGGTTTTATGCAGCAGACCCTGATCTCGCAGATGGTGCTGAGAGCACGGATTGTTTTCGCATTACCAACTCCAGTTATGAATATGTAAAATGGCTGAATAGGGAGAATGAGGTGCAAATATAGAGGGAGGGTTGAGACAGAAATGAAAACATGGAGCGGCCTGCAATTACATAAATTGATTGGCAATTTTGGAACACATTCCCCTCAAAATGTTGCCCTCTTGTAAAGTTTTTTTTAAGGGGTTGGATGCGCGTGATTTTTGAAATCTTGACGCTTTCATTGTGTAGCTTTTGCTAATTGCAGCTGTCTTGATGGGCTGTATTTGGCTGCGGGCGCTCGCTTCCACAGAGATGCCCTTAAT
>VUQR01017750.1:3151-19853 GCA_015108515.1 Hemichromis elongatus | reverse complement strand
CCCTTTTTTCCAATAAAAAAAAAAAAAAAAAAATCAAGTATCTATAACTCGAAATTTCGAGTTAATAAGTCGAAATTTTGAGAAAATAACTCGAAATTTCGAGTTACTTTTCTCAAAATTTCGAGTTAGCTCTGCGATTACTAATATACGTGAATGAGGTCACTTTCTTGTTACCCGGACGTATATGGCGCAGTGGAACGCGCACTCAAAACCGGTGTAACAAATTGGCGCTTTCGCGAGTACGTTTGCTCATAGTAACATCATGGGATTCAGCTAATAACACAAGGATTTCATCATTTGTGAAGCCACGCTGAAAACACTCAGCAAGGAAATGACATCATTCAACGTAGATCGCTGATTGGCAGTGCTAACTTAAAATTCGACTTACCATTCTCAAAATTTTGAGTTAATAAGTTGAAATTTCGAGTTCATAAGTCAAAATTTTGAGAAAATAACTCGAAATTTTGAGTTATGATTCCTTTTTTTTTTTTTTTGTGGCGGAAACGGGCTTCCATACCAATGTGAATACTTGATACTGTGTCATGCTTCTCTGAGGTTCATCACTAACTGTAAATTTCAGACTCACCTCTGTAAGTTATAATCCCAGGTAGGATGCCTTCTTTGGCAGGTTGGAGGAACTCTCATTTATACAGTTTTATATATAAGGCAACACTTGGAGTGCTGTCTTCCTATATATGTTCCCTGCTTGCAATGAAACATGCTGGTCTGGTCGTTATTCTCTTCATCGCAAGGTTACTGTTGCTTTCTGTTCCATTTGCCTGAACTGAATTTGGCAAAAGAGCTTTTGTGCATTTAGCACCCTTGGCTTGGAACGAACTGCGACTGGAAAATGACAGAATTCACTTCATTTAGTGCTTTTAAATCTAAACTAAGAATCCTTGAGGCCAAGTCCATAACGTGCAACTGTTTCAATTGAATTTGAACTGAACTGAATTTTATCAAATTTATATTTCATTTATTTTTGCACGTGTTGTTGCTGCCTGTGTTTAATTAAGTCATTTTAGTTACTGTGAGACACTTGCTGCTGCCTATCTTGGCCAGGTCTCCTTTGAAAAGAGGTTTTTAATCTCAATGGGCTCTTCCAGGTTAAATAAAAAAAAAATGCAGTGTGTTACTGCATTTTGTGTTGCGGTGCATAGTTTCTATTGCTTTGTTTAGGCATCTTTATATTGCAGAAAATCTAATAAAGATTGTCAAGAGCAGCAGGATATATTGACCTGCAGTGTAGTTTGCGCTAGGCCTGGGTACTGTTAACATTAAATGTTTCTGGGCAAATGCTTTTTAGAGAGCAACGTTAAGTCCCTGACCAAAATGGTTGTGGTTTGATTGGGGAACTTATTTATGAAGCAGATGACTAGAGGGGACATTTCCAAGTCAGCCCCTTTCCTACAAATCAGGAAATATGGGTCACATCAGTGTAGTTTTGTAGCTATAAAAAAAAACAAAACAATACATCTATATGTGTTTGGTTTAATATATTTGATAGAGAGTCTATTTGGTAGTTTATTGGTAGTTAGGATTGGATCAGGTGACCCTAAATCCTCCCTTAGTTACATTGCAAGGCTGCTTGGGGCCTCCCATTATGCATTCATCCCTGGCTCTTTTCGACATATCTTTGACCTGTTTTCCTCCCCTCACCCCAACCAGTCATGACGGGTTGCTGCGCTGAGCCTGCTTCCTGCAGAAGTTTTTTTTTCCTGTTTAAGTTTTTTCTCCCCACTGTTGCCAAAGTGGATGCTCAAAGTGGATCATATTATTGATTGGGTTCTCTCTGTTTTCTTTTTTATTATTATAGGATCTTTACCTTACAATATGTGTACATCATGATCTTATTGATTACAGAGTTTCTATCTATCTATCTATCTATCTATCTATCTATCTATCTATCTATCTGCACATTTAAAAACAACACAGGTTGACCAAAGTGCTGTACATAGTGAAAACATCAATACATGAATGTCTTCAAAGTCTCCAAAGTAATGTATTCATTCATTTGGTTGGTTATATATTTAAAAAATATATAGAAATATATAAGAAAACATTAGGTTACAATTTTTTACATTTTCGTTATATTATACATGCTATTTGCTTTAAAACAACACTCTTCAGACACTTTATTAGGTACACCTACTTAACACAAATTCATTCAGCCAATAACATAGCAGCAACTCGTTGCATTTAGCAACGTCTATATTGTCAACACAACCTGCTGAAATTCCAGCCCGAGAATGGGGAAGAAAGGTGATTTCAGTGACTATGAATGTGGCATAGTTCTTGGTACATTTCAGAAACTGCAAAGCAGGAAAGCATGGATCCATCCTGCCTTGTGTCAGCGTTTCAGGATGATAGTGGATATTTTTTCGTTACACTTTGAGCCCACGTGCCAACTGAGCCTCGTTTAAACACCACAGTCTACCTGAGTATTGATGCTGACCATGTCCATCTCTAATAGATTCTTCCTGCAGTGTCCCAAAGTTTAGATTATATATGAAACTGGTTTTTTTTTTACATGATGATGAGCTCAAATGGCCTCCCCTGGCCTGGACCTTAATCCTGTAGTGCACCTTTAGGATGTGGAGGAACAGCATCTGTGCAGCTGATAAATCTGCAGCAGATGTGAGATGCTACCGTATCAACATGGAAAAAGATCTTTGAGGAATGTTTCCAGCACTTTATTGAATCTAGTCCACAAATTATTAAGGCAGGTGTAACTGTTGAAGTGGCCGAGTAAAAGTAATACACAGACAAGCCGCTGCCAAACGTGGGAGCTCCGTGAGAAGCACTGTTTTCCGGGTTTACACATAGAATAGGCAAACAGTAAATGTCAGCTGGCCTCATTACACCTGCACTGAGCATGACTGTGGACACATTGATTTTAATGGTCCAGTCCTTTTAGATAAACAGTGCTGCAGGATCTGCGACCTTTTTATCTGATTTCAGTGGTCCTGCAACAAGCTAGAGCAGATAACACAGTGTACTCACAATGCTCAAGATTACTCTCTCTATCGTCTGAATTCATCTGGTCTCACTGTGCAGCTGGACATGTGTGTGTTTATAGCCAGATAAAGCTGCAGGTCTTATCTCTGAGCCTCCTGGTGTTCCTCTCACTGCTCTCTACACCTTCTTATTTTCACATTCTCTCTTTAGTTTCCTCATCTCTTTCTTTTCATGCCGCCGTGCAGCTCCTCATCGCGCCCGGTTGCTGTTGTGCTTGGTGGCAGTTGAAGATCAAGCAGGAAATTGAAGTCCAATCACTGAAAACTCGCTCTTTGTTCCGTTTGAAAGGGCTGGCGTTAAAATGTCTTTATTTGTCAATAGATTGAGCGCAGCAAGCGAGTGGGTTTGCAATGATAAAGCTGAATGATGAGTCCTCACTCAAGGACTTTAATAACCATGGTTAGCCTACTTAAGCCATTCAGCCACAAGCTTTTTAAATGGAGTTGTGTAATGGAGCGATGTTGTCGCAGAATTACAAAGGATTCGGTCTAATTATATGGCTCTGGCTTGTTGTTTGAAGAGACCGTGTGTGTGTGTGTGTGTGTGTGTGTGTGTGTGTGTGTGTGCGCGCGTGCGCGTGACAAAGAGAGCCTCAGCCTGCTGTGAGTTGGGTAACTGCTGGTTGGCGGGGGATCACTGTGATACCCATCTGCCATATGAGTTTTACATCTGCCTGACTGTCATTTGAAGCTTTTAAACTAATGTGGGTCCTTCAACACCAGTGGCCTAAATCATAATTTCACATTTTTCTCTATCTTGGAACAATCCTCATGTACCCATATGTACAGTGGACGTTCAAAAGCAGTTGAATTAAAACACAAAAAACCCCCAAACCCTAAAGATTGAATAAAAGTTGAATAAAATAGAATGTAAGTAGAAAAAAAAAACAATAATGTGATGGAAAAGTTTGGGAAGTGACAGAAACCAAAACATGTGAAAGACTGTAGCGAGACATACTTGAAAAGTATTCATTTTAGCCGTTTTCTGTTCGCTTGTCACTTCTGCAACTGTTCCGTCACGTTTTAGCCTCCCCAAAAACACTTCTCCCTTTTTGCTTTGTGAACTTTTACTGCATTCATTTTTTTTTCTATTTGCATTGTGTTTTATTCAACTTCTTATGTTTCTTGCGGTTTTTTTCTATTTGCTGGTGTTTTCTTCAGTTGCAGTGCATTTGAACTCACTCCTATCCACAGCTGGAAAATCCACATTCCTTAATCTATGCAAAAATTTCAAAGTTTAAGTAAAGTTAATATGAGACTTCAGTGCAAAAATGCGCTGCTAGTGTAAATCATATCATTCTTTAAAGTCACTTTATAGTACAACTCTACCTGCCTTTTTGGTTTTATAGCTTGGGGGACACTTAGCTTCAGATTATCCACCCAAATACCCACATTAGTTCAATTTTACTGTAAGAGTAAACCTTTAGCGGTGCCGATGCCTGATCTGGACCAAAGCTGGTCTTTTTCAAAGGGACGTGGGCACTGATTGTTGTACTTGACCATGGGCTCAAATCTGAGCATAGCAGTAGTTCATTCCCGTTCAGTGTAAGAAGACAGCTCAAATAATCATTCAGCAATTGCAGATCAGCGCGTTCATATTTTTAGGTAGACTAATTTGTTTTTGTCTCTCACGGGGCTGTCAGTCAGCCACACTAATTTACACAAACATAATTAAGAGTCAGGATGGGGAGAACACTCAAACCCTGACACCACACAGAGAGGCTCAAACCAACAGGAAGGCTTAGTACGTGCGGATTAAAATACTTTGTATGCTGATTTTGAACTGTGGCTCAGATTTAAAAGGATCAGCTGACTAATTTTGCACATCAAGATTATCATTCTATTAATGCTATTAACCACTAACCAAATTGTGAATACAAGACAAAATCTCATATCATTTATGTTTTTACACGTCATCCTGGAAACTGAGGGCATGGATTCTGGTCAAATTTGGTAAATATCAGATGAGTGGTGTAATGCAAAAAATGATATTCTGTTTCCAGTATTTTGATAGAAAAGTACATGAACCATGCCGCACACATCCTGTGTCCGTCTTCCACATCCCCAATAGTGTATTTGGGAAACAGACCCTATCTCTACTTTTGGGATTAGGCCCTTAGGCGCAGCATAACTAAGGCAGCGTAACTCCCTTAGTTATTCTGCAATAGGTGTAGGCTGCCGGGCGATTCCCATGAAGCATTGAGTGTTTCTTCTTCAGTCACCTTTCTCACTCACTATGTGTTAATAGACCTCTCTACACTGAATCATGCTTGTTAGTCTCTGACTCTCTTCCACAGCATGTCTTTTATCCTGTCTTGCTTCTCTCACCCCAACCGGTCGTGGCAGATGGCCGCCCCTCCCTGGGCCTGGTTCTGCCAGAGGTTTCTTCCTGTTAAAAGGAAGTTTTTCCTTCCTACAGTCGCCAAAGTGCTTGATGATCCTATGATTGTTGGGTTTTTCGTGTATGTATTATTGTAGGGTCTACTTTACAAAATAAAGCACCTTGAGGCGACTGTTGTTGTGATTTTGTGCTGTATAAATACTGCCTTCACCTTTATTTGAAGGTTCAGAAGGGCAAAAACTTCTGAGAAATTACTCTGTTAAAAGTAAAGGTTGCTCACCCTTCTCTCTTTAGCAATTGATATCTTCCTTTGATTCCATTGTCAGATGAGGGTGCTATGTGTATTTGCAGCATCTGTTATCGTCTGGTACACTTGCAATTTTTTTTTCTGTGGCAAAAAACACCAATACAGACTTGCCTCACCTTTTCAGACACTTTTCCACAGTCCATCAAACGCTTTTCTTAACCTCAAAGGAATGCTAGTTTCTTTTCATGCTTGTTACTGTTAGCTAACCAACTTTGCTGATGAAGTTGGACTGAGGAGCTATTGTCATCCCAGACTTAGCTGAAGCTATGGAAGCTTAGTAGTTTCTGCTGATAATGTTCTCTCTTTTCCTCAAGTGGTTTTTGGTGGGGATAGGGTTGAGGTTAGTCGTGGTTTTCTCAAAAACAGGAAGTGATCTAATTTTCGTATCACACATTTTATCATTCTTCTTGTCATTAATTAGGGCTTTGATGTGTCACACTGTATAAATTACCACCATTTGGTGGGATCAAGTCTGAGCAGGCTTGATTACTTTTGACAGCTTGCTTCCGTATTTATGAGTAACTACATAGTGCATACAGATATAACATATCAGTAATTCATTAAAAATGATATTGCAGTAATAATGCATGATTGCTTCAAAATTACAAGACACACTAATGTGACTTAGCAAACCGTTCGGTCACCACTGGGTTCTCATCCTCTGCAAGGTTGTGTAGGGCTCACTACGCATAAGATGAACAGTCTTCCAGTCTATTCACGGCTTATGGGTGATATTTGCACAAAGAGAAGCTCAGATCTGATCTCACTGTGTGTTTAACACATTGTTCTTTGCACCTTGAGATTCAAACGAGCACATTTTTTCCCTCTGCACAGTATGAATAATTTTGCAGTAGGTGGCTTGTGAAAATGTGTTTCTTTGTGCATTTATTTATTTCATTACTCATCAAAAGATGGAAAATCTGTCATCGTGAATGAATGCAACTCACATAATTTTTGTTATCACATAGTTTTTAGAATTTTTCTTCACGTTTTGGAGTAAATCCTACTCATGATTTTTTCCACTGCCTAAACACTTTGTATAACTAGATTCTTATATCAGACCCTGTCTTTTAGTAAGCTAGGCTGCCCATATACTGTTAATGATGCTATCAGACTGAAAACGTTCTACACAGAAGTACCAACTCCATCAGATACAACAAGCCTGCTAAAGAGCATGGGTTGCCGAACCTTAAAGGCCTCTAACATCATGACTGTTCTCTCCTTTTTTCACCATTTCAGTGCAGTGTCTGGAAATGACCACTAAACGGAAGCTGATTGGCCGGCTGGTGCCGTGCCGTTGTTTCCGTGGCGAAGAGGAAGTGATCTCAGTGTTGGACTACTCCCACTGCAGCCTGCAGCAGGTCCCTAAGGAAATCTTCAGCTTTGAGAGAACTCTGGAGGAGCTCTACCTAGACGCCAACCAGATTGAGGAATTACCCAAGGTACCCCTGAGTCATATGTAAATTTTTTCCTGATATAATTTTTCTTCCTTTTATTGACTTCTTATGTGGGCTTTCTTAATCCTCATGCCTTTTTTAAAAAAAAATTCTTCTTCTTCTATTAAGCTTCTACTACTAAGCTTAAGTCTGTTTTTCCTGACAGTTGATCAAATTTACAAATAAAAGCTGTTCGGCTTTTCCTCCACTGTTACCCTGAGTTATAATTAAGGATCAAAAACTGGCTTTTCACTTCACCCACTCAGATTTATTGAGCAAGTCCTTTTTGTACAGTTGTGGATGTGACGCTGACCAATAGCCTTGTTGCTTTGTTTATGATTTTTTAGAATTTGGATTTGGGATGTAAAACATTGATGCTAACTTACAATGCCCTCTTACTATTTTGTGGTGATACGCTTACTGGACAAATATTGATACATTAATGTCCATGTATATTTGCAAGAGTTCACACTGTGAGTTGCACAGAAGCAGACCATGTGGGGACTGCTGATGCAGAATGCCCTTCTAAAATTTCAAGGAGAATTACAGGTGCTGCTTATTAAAGGGCCGTCACATTTTATGGATATCCTGGCCTGGTTTAAATGACAAAGATGTTGAATTAGATTTCCAAATATAGCCTGCATGAATGGAAACAGTCTAATAAGGCTGTATGAGATGAGATGTGCGACCTCGCATTTAACTCGCTCAAAAAAATTCTGCTCAGTCTTGACAATGTATGTCTGTGCCAGCAATGCATATTAAGTGAGTGGCTCTAATGTAAGTGAGTTGGGGAGCTTCTACATGTGTGCAAGTGTTTAGAAGGTTGTGTTACAGTGGCCTACTGTGACCTCTCCACTCAGAGCAGATCTGTCCATTTAAGAATATATATGCTGTAGCTTATGTGCTATAGTTTTTGCTGAAGAGAATGTCCTAGAACTAATGACATATTGTCTGTTCAATAAAATAAAAAAATATATTAGCTTCAGCATTAAAATCACCTACTTAACATTGTGCCAGTTCTCCCCCCAACATACCTCCAAAATAGCTTTGGTATGTCTGGGCATGGACAAGGAAACCATAGGTGTGTCATTTGACAGTGGTCCACAAGTGATGGCAGCGGAGTCTTTGGATCCTGAATAAGCCCAGATGTTTGATCAAGTTTGGATCTGGAAATGTAGCAAGAATTGGTTTTAGATCTGGTCTGGGTTATTTCTGCGTGGAGCACCTGCTGCCGTAGTTTCTTTTTAGGTACCACCCACAGCCCAAAAATATACTCATTGGTCTGCAGGAAAGAGGCTGCTGCCACTTCAAATCAGCTAGCTAGTACTTTTTAAAGTCACGTAGAACACATCGCTTTAAGAAGGCCCTGAGTAAATGTACTTTTCCCAGCTGGACATTTGTCAAAGCTGGGAAGGCGCCTTAAGAAAGCTCCAGCCAATCCAGGAGAGAAGAACAACAACTGCTGCCTAAGCGAAAACCTGTAGTGATCCCGTATGTGTCAGGAGTATTGGAACAGTTGAGATGGATTTTTTCTAAACACCGCGCCTCCGTGGCTTTTAAACCCAAAAACACGCTGTGCTAAAAATTGGTTCACACCAAGCATCGGGTCCCCCGACACAAACAGAGTAATATAGTGTACGCTGTTAAGTGCCAGGAGGATTGCCTGGATTTATACATCAGGGAAACCAAACAACCTCTGGCGAAGCGGATGGCACAACACAGAAGAGCCACCTCATCAGGCCAGGACTCCGCAGTCTATTTACATCTACAGACCAGTGGACACTCTTTCAATGATGAGGAGGTACACATCCTGGACAGAGAGGAACGCTGGTTTGAGTACAGAGTCAAGGAGGCCATTTATGTGAAAAAGGAAAGACCATCTCTGAATCGAGGAGGGGGCCTAAGGGTACATCTTTCTCCAACTTACAATGCTGTGATTGCAGCCATTCCCCTACTCTCTGTGAATGGTACTTGTGGCCATTGATCAGAATCAGAATCAGAAATACTTTAATTATCCTGAAGGAAATTATGGGTTACAGCAGGCAGCATGCTAGTTGGCACATACACACTTACAAAGGAACCTTCCGACCAAACATCAGTGGGCTTTGATCAGTGGTTGTTGATCAATGGTCATGACAATTTGCATATTAATGATCAAAGAATTTCTTAATTCTTAATTCTCATATTCTTAATATTTAAGCAATGTCACGAACCGGGCCGCACGGTCATGACAAAAAACACAGACATGGATAGGAGTGTCTTCCAAACTGCTTTATTCCTTTAAACTGGCAGGGAGTGAAGACTCAGTTAAGCTATTTTGCTCTGTAGTTACGTTTTTCTTCCATCAATTGACCATCAATTGAGAATCTTAACCATTGTGTTGCTGCTCATTTAGGATCTGGTATATCCGAATCACCTTTCAGTTTTGACCATTTGCTTTGTTATATTTTTGTACATGTGCAATTCTAAATTCCCGGAGTATTAGCATAATTTTTCTGTTTAGGAACAATTTTTTGTAGATGTTATTTTCTTTTAATCTAGAATGTGTTTTGTCCTTCGGGTCACCGTATGGAAGACATTACATTTGCATTATTAATACCAGACAAATGCTGCTAAATTGGCCTAGCTATTCCACAACATTAAGTGCCTTGTGCCTCCAGGTGACTTTCTACACCCTACCAAGGTCAAGTTAGTTTTGTGATCAGAGTATAATTCCTTTATCATCCCTCTTTGTGTTCCCACAGCAACTCTTCAACTGCCAGGCCTTGAAGAAGCTGAGCATGCCAGATAACGACCTGTCCAACCTGCCCACCACCATCGCCAGCCTGGTGAACCTAAAAGAGCTAGACATCAGTAAAAACGGTATCCATACTAAACAACTCTTGTTTTGTTAAAATAACAGTACGAAACCTCATAATTGCAATACCGTAACTTCACAATAAAGAAGAAGAAGAAACAAAACCAGGCGGCCCAGACTTTTGTGAAAGTAAACATCATGTACGACTCTCTTCCTCTCAAACAGGAATCCAGGAGTTTCCAGACAATATAAAATGCTGTAAAGGCTTGTCTGTGGTGGAAGCTAGTGTCAACCCCATCACCAAGTAAGACACAAACTGTACATTATGCACGCGACTGCACAGCTGAATCTGTTACACATTACTTTGGCCTCTGATTTGATGGCTGTCAACCTTAATGTTTACAAGTTAGGCTGAAAAATTGAACATTGAGCAGCTAATTACTCTGAGCACGGAGCCTGTGGATAACAACCAAACGCTGAAAACACTGACTTCGTCATCGTAAGGACAAACATCTCGTTCAAACAAGACGTTCACATTGGCTCGGTTATATTTAGGAAGCAAATTTCAGTTGAAGAAAGGAAAGTGTGCTTCAAGTTTGTTTGATTGCACCATTTCACACTTTTACATGTCACCCTGCTTCAACATATTCATATTTATGTAGCACCAGAGAGGCTGAATAATTTATAATAATTGGCTGTATCCATAAACCCTATACAGCCGTGCTCTTGTATTCATATCGTGTAGAATCAGTATTGGGCCGCAGTAGAAGATGTAAGTATTTCAGTAGAATGCTGGTGTTGTTTATCATTATACTTTGAGCATCAGGTGTTACACTTGTAATTGCTGTTTTCTTATCGGTGTGTTAATGCCACGAAGCAAAACTAGAGTCAACCACACAGTATCCTGCAGACAGCAAGGTTTCCCATGCTTTGTGTGTGTGTGTGTGTGTGTGTGTGTGCGCGCGCAGCAGATGAGTCATCCACAGGCTAACAGCAGTTAGCTGTTTCTGCAGGGGTTGTTATGGGAACTTTGTCCGCGTCTTATTCCACTGAGGCTGTTCAAGGACGCACACCTCTTTCATCTTTCTTGTTTTGCACAATTTCTTTCTTTAAATTTTTTTCTTTCCCAGACTCCCAGATGGTTTTACGCAGCTCCTGAATCTGACCCAGCTCTTTTTAAATGATGCCTTCCTGGAGTATCTGCCTGCTAACTTTGGGAGGTAAACTGACTGCCTTTGATAGCGTGTGATTAAGTGCAGAGTCTTTATTTTTGTGCACATACAGGGTTCTGTTTCCAGTTAATCAGTTATCCATCTTCACATCATCAGTGTACATTTTAGCATTTTATCCAGGTAAGGGTCGTAGTGTGCAACTTTGAGTTTGCTAAAGCATATGAAAACCCATATGTTGCAGGTATTCTCTGAACGGATTACCACCAGTGGATGGTGGTAATCTGTAATGCTTTCAATGTCAACATGGGTTTGGCACTGTTTTGCACCAAATTAAATGGGGCTTGTTTCTCTTTTTTGACCTGACATAACATCCCAAGCATTAGCTGTTGCAGTCGATAGATTGTTATTGCATTGAATTAAGTTTCATGTGCCTTCTGGTTTTCAGACTCTCCAAACTACGGATCCTGGAGCTCAGGGAGAACCACCTGAAAACAATGCCAAAGTGAGACGAACTGCCATATGTGTTTTTGAGTATGTGTGTGTGTGCACGTGGACAGGTATTAACATCTTCGTGGGGACCAAAAATTGGAAGTTTACTATTCTCGTGGGGACCGACAGCCCTTGTGGGGACCAAAATCCCGGTCTCCACGAGTTTGAAGGCATTTTTAAGACTCAAAATGTGGTTTTAGTGTCAGAGTTACAGTTAGGTTATGGTTAGGTTAAGGGTAAGGGTCAGGGTCAGGCATTCATTTTTGATGGTTAAGGTTAGAGTAAAGGGCTAGGGAACGCATTATGTCAATGAGATGTCCCCACAAGTTATAAATACCCAACATGTGTGTGTGTGTTTGTGTGTGAGTGCGTGAGAGCAAGAGAAACATTTAGTCTCATGTGTTCCTGAGTGTGCGATTGCCTTTCCAGATCCCCAGATAAAAACTGTATTTATCTCTGCAGGTGTTCTCAAATACTGACGAAGCCTGTTATAACATTAGTGTGGCACTCATAACTATTTTAAATGTTTGCTGTTTAATGTTATGTAGCTGACTTTATCCTCACCATCACCACATAGGACAACTCTGTGGTGATGTACAGCTTGTGTAGCACTTGCAGATTAACAGTGAATTCTGAAAAGTGGTAATATTAATGCCAGCTACACTACCAATGCAATTGCTAAACTAATCGCAAAAGATTTGTGTTTGGTTGATTATTTCTTTGGTATAAAAATGCATCTTGGAAATATTTCATGTATTACTGGAAAGCCTGCTGGTTTCCCCTTTAAATAATCCACATTTGTAAGGAAAATGCATGTGTGGGTTAAACAGCAGAGTTCAATATGTGGGTTGCGCCTATGAAAAACTTGCCAAATCTTCTCTGTCTGTTCCAAACAGTAAATTCTGGTGTATACGTATGCTACAAGCTAAAGTTGCTGCAGTACAGGGGTTTGCTTGAAGTATTTAAAAGTGTAAATGTGTGCTGTGAGGTCTTCAGGGTGTAAAATTTTAAGTTCATGTACAAAATGTCAAAACTGTACTAATCAGTGGATTCTTTTCTCTCAGGTCCATCCACAGACTGACACAGCTCGAGAGGCTGGATCTGGGTAGCAATGAATTTTCTGAAGTGGTGAGAACAGCTAATTCATGTTTTAGAAATCAAATTGTCATGTGTAGCTGTGGAAGGCAGGAAGGAGGTGGACCCAAATGCAAGGAGTAATGAGGCAATGGGAAAAGGGAGGGAGATACTGCTCAGATTAATTAGACATAACGAGACAAGGGGAAGCAAAACTAGAGACCCTGATGTAGGACATGGGACTGTCAAAATAAAACAGGAAATAACACAAATACACGACACAGCCAATGACTGTAGACGGTCATTGGGCATAACACAAGTAACACAAGGGAGATACAGAGACAAAACCTAAAGGTCAGAAAATCACAGAGGTGGAAAAAGATAACTAATAAAATGAAATACAAAAGCCAAAACCATGACAAAGAATCAAAACAAAGAATAAACAAAACCTAAACCCAGAGTCACCTGACAGAAATTAATAAATGTGTACATGGAAAATTAGGAGAAGCAGAAACATAAAAGGTTGAACTATACAGTACTGTGCATGCAGTATGTTTAAGCTACTGAACAATGAAGTAACACAACTAAAAATGTTATCTGTAAATGAACTACATACAAAATAGTTAATGCAAACCAAAGCTTTTGGTTTTATCACCCTTTGTCTTAAACACACCCCCTTGATACACTTCATGTTGGTAATTCTTTAACATGGACCTCTTTATAAAGTTCACATAGTTTTTTGGGGGGGGGGATGATGGTGAGGAAGGGAGGATAAAGAAAAGACTGCACCTGTACATAATTAGTAGTCTCAAAATAAATGTGAAGTCTAAATGTATAATTTATAGTGTGCGTTCAGTAAGAATGTCGGTTTTTCTTTTTGCATGTCAGCCGGAGGTGTTGGAACAGATCCACAACCTGAAGGAGCTATGGCTGGATAATAACTCTCTGCAGACTATACCAGGGGTGAGCAGAAGTTGGGACAAAAAGCTTCATGTGAGCATATACAGTTGAACATGTCTATGCTTTTTTCCGATTTCTGCTTATTCGTCTTTACTCTGTTCTTTTCTCCCCGCACAATAGTCAATAGGGAAGCTTCGTCAGTTGCGGTACTTGGATTTGGCTAAGAATCGTATCGAGACGTTGGATGCGGACATTTCGGGATGCGAGGCCTTGGAAGACCTGCTGCTATCGTCCAACATGCTGCAGCACCTTCCTGACTCTATAGGTATAAACATATAGGCACGCAAACGCACAAAAAAAAAACTGTGAGTCATTCAGGAAAAACTGTTAAAGTGTTACCTACTTTACACTTTTACTGTACTGGTCATTCTGTTGTGCTTTTGTAAAGGATATTTTAACATTTGACAAATAAAGCTAACACTGATTAGCTAAGTAGCATAAAAGCTGAAAACAGCAAAAGAGCTAGCATAAATTCTTTCATTTTCTAAACATAAATAAAGGATACCTTCATGAAAATTATTTATTAAAAGCTAGACATTTTTAATGAGAATAAAGAAGAAAAGTTTTTCTTTGTGCCCCCTTTCTCTGTATTAACCCCCCTCCCCAACAGACTGGCTACCTATCCAGTGCAAACCCTGCCTCTTGCCCCATGACAGCTTGGATAGCTGGGATAGTTTACTTAATCCTGAACTGGAAAAGAAGAAGAGAAAAAAAAGGATGGATGTTTAAAAAAGTGATATTTATTTCCATATTCACCATTGTTTTTCTAACAGCTACAGGGAGCAAGTGGAGATGAATGTACTGTAGCACCTGAGCCACAGGTTCGAAGCCCCTGCTCTAGGAAAAGAGTAATTTTGCACGTGTGTGTGTTTGCATGTGACGTAGGAATGTTAAAGAAGCTGACAACACTAAAGGTAGATGACAACCAGCTGACCTCACTGCCTAACACCATTGGGAGGTAAGAAAAATGCACATACTCCATCAAAGCCAAACACACATCTATACATTTATAGTTTATACCTTTTTTTCTTCAAAAAAACTTTAAAAGCTCCTTCAGCAGAACCTGCTGTCATTTTAGATGATCTCCACAGGTGATTTTGTATGGTTGGTGGGTTGTTGTTTTCCTTGATTTTTGCTGTTAGCTGCTGTGTTGTTATGCTGGCTGATGACTGGGGGGGGGGGTTCTGTGTGTTGTGTTTGCTGCATTGCCGCGGCGTTAGTCCGAAGCCCAAGCAAGGGTGAGTAACATTAGCCTCCTGGATCCGGGGGTGTGTTCAGAGACAGACAAATGTTCAGCCGTGTTACAGATACAAGAATCCATGCTTGCTGCCACATGCTGTCCATGTGGGAAACATCTTCACATTATTACATGAATTACATGCAAACATAAACACGACTTTGCATTTTCTTCTTGTTGGCACATTTGGACGTAACATTTGAGTAAGGCTCACATCTTTTACTGAAAAACCAGTGTACCGGTAAAAATCTGCAGCGTTGAGAAGGAAATGATTGCATGTAAAAATGATTACAGTAAAGTGATTACATTCTCATTATTATCCATCACAGTCCAGATTTGGTGGCAGTAATTCCATTATTTGTTTTGGGAAAACATGAGCATTTATTAAATTAGGCAGAAGAGTTTGGTTTTCTTTTTTGTTTCTACTAAAGTGCTGTTCTTTCATCTCTCTCTATATATTTAGAGATCAGTTAGAAGTTATAATTTGGTAAATTTTTGAGTCCAAACGTGGCCCAGAATTAGAGTGATATTAAATTACATCAGTTTGGATGGGAATAATTAAATATGTTGTTTTGTTTTGTTTTTTTACACTTTGAATCAATACTTTTTTCATGTGGCTTTATGCATAAACATGTGCAGATGCCATGTTTAACATTATCATTACACTTTTGCAAGATTTGTATCTGAGCGCACTGGAAACATTTTGTCTTCCTGGACAGGTCCCAGGTTTTAGCTTCAATAAGTAGTGCTGTAGATCCATTATTCCCCCTTAAAAGGTCCTTTTCTTACTTTAAGTTTTTAAAGTGTTTCTTACTAATGATGAATGCGATCCCTTCTCAAAGTTTCAGTTTCCATGTAGAATAAATACTGTATATAGACTATAGTGGATATGTATTGAATCCACATAGAACATAAATATATAGAATGAATTCTGCTGCGTGTACTACTACTGTTATTGTTTTGCTTACTAAAGTCTTAAATGCTTAAAGCCTCTGCTACATTAGACATAAGAAAGGTGCCATCATGGTAGCATACACTCACTGGTCAGTTTATTAGGTACACCTTGCTAGTTGAGTCCCCTTTTGACTGCCTTCATTTTTGGTAAAGATTAAAAAAGTTGAGATTGTGGTCTATAGTAAGAGACAGCATCATGATTACCAAAGTGTGTCAAGAAAATATGTTAAAAATCATTAAACCAACAGCACTGAACCGTGGATACAAGACAGAATGGATCCATGTTTTCATGCTTTTTATTCTGACATTGTCAGACTTCGGTAAGCCGATGTAAATTGGGGTACTCAGTGTGGTCTACTGCTTCTATAGCCCATCTGCCTTTTATACCTTGGTTGTACTGAGTGGTTATTTGACTTAATGTTGCCGTCCTACCTGACATCAATAAGGCGTTTTCACCAAGAAAACTGCCACCTGCTGGATATCTCCTTGAATTCGGATGACTTTTGTTAACCCTAGGGATGGTTGCTTGGGAAAACCCCTGTAGATCAGTAGTTTCTGAAGTTTCTGTCCTGCACCAATAACCACACCATTTTCAGATTTCACAAATTACCTTTCTTCCCCATTCTGATGCTCAGTTTGAAGTTCAGCAGTTTGTTTCAACTATGTTTGTATGCCAAAATGCACTGATTATATTTGCATGATAACTGCAGTATTTGCAATAACAAGCAGTTGAAAAGGTATACCCAATAAAGTAACTGGTGAGTGTATGCTTTCTGTACTTCTTGACTTAACTTGTTTGCTCATGACTGATGCTTCTATGAATGTGCATCTTGAGTATTTAAACCAGAGGGAACTGAGTAGTTTTTTTTTTTTTTTGGGGGGGGGGGGTGGAAAAAAAGTTTTTTTTTTTTTGTGTTG
>VUQR01017749.1:0-11235 GCA_015108515.1 Hemichromis elongatus | reverse complement strand
TGTGAAAATGTGTTTTTTAAAAAAAAAAAAAAAAAAAAGCGTAACTTGGAGCTGAAGATGGTCAAAATATAGAACAGCTAAAATATATGCAGTATGATGCTGTGTTTCTATTTCAATCAAGCACTCTGAATCACTGACTGTCTTTTATACAGTCATTGGTGTGAATCTGCAAATGTGTGCCTGAAGTGCACCTTAGATTGGTAGCTAACAGGTCTGCTTCATATCTAATGCTTTCATCAAAGAGCAAAAGACTTGATAAGGCAAATCTTGATATTGATGTTGCCTTTCAGTACAACAATTATTAAAATGTGCTCTGCAGTTTTGTGATGTGTTGCAGTTGTGTCCTTACACTTCTCATCATATCAGAGTCGGGGTAGAGAATAGTTACTGGCTATTAGCAAGGCTAGAGTAGAGGTGCTTAACTCAATGTCAGAGGTCTCCCCATTGTAGTTAGGATCCACCAAAGTAGAAAGACATTTCTTGGCTGTTTTAGTTTTATGTATATTTAGATAGAATCAGATAGAATAATGTGAACAGGGCCAACCTCCGGACCTAAAAGATTAGGCAGGCATGAAATGGCCAAAATCTGCTGTTCCTTTAATGAGTACTTTAATACAATGCTTTGTTCATTCCCAGCTCAGCGTAACAGAGTTAAAATATGTTTACAGCCTATCATGCCTTTCCTGAATGCAGGAATATCAAATCACAAAATACAATTTACAATTCTGTTTATGTTACATTACACAAAATGTCTATATGTATTATCAGGATGCTCATTAGTCATTTTCGATGTGTCGCTTGATACATTTGTATTTCTTTAACCTTGCCTTGATTTCCTATTCTACAACACATTTTAACACTTTCATGAACTGGGAACATCAGGGGTCTATATGAACTGTCAATGCAGTAGCAAACAGCACTTCAATATAAATAAAAATCTTGTTGATTCTGGGAAGTCAAATGTTACACTTTCTTTTATCATAGTTCATGTTGATGTGAAGAAGAAGCCTTGTTATGATCATTCTGCCTCCCAGAGATAGTATTTAGTCATAGCACATTCATTCGATTGTGGAAAAATCAAACATTGAGATGTGTTATGGCACCGTCTGTTCAATAACAAGCATTCATCAAAGCAACATTCTTTTGGCAACTTCATTTCTAGTCAATATTTCTAAACTCAAGAGGATTTGTAAGTTTTGGCCTCATTCCCAGCTGCAGTTGTCAATTATAGGTAAAAAAAAATTACACCTCAAATATGAAACACTCTAAAAAGAGAGTAAACAAATAAACAGGAACACATGACTGTCTATCAGACTCAACACTGCAGAATTTGGGAATTTGTTTACTTCAGATGCTTATTTTGTAGACACAGTGCAAGCAGGCTTTGAGCTTAGTTCCACTTTTCCACATTGCACACTGAGTTTCCAATACCTGCCAAGAACTACCTCTCAGCTGGACCTACAACCACTTGCTCCTTGCTGAGTAGCACAGACACAGCTTCATCAGCCTCCTGCAGTCACCCTGCCATGCTGTGTCACCCAAGGGCCTGGCGGCTGGGAGAGGATGGGTGTGAAAGTGGAGACAGTTAGCACCTCCACAGCTGTCAGCTGGGGTTGGCAACTAACATCTAGCATTTATATAGGTGGATAAAGGCAAGGGCATACAGGGCAGAGAGAGAGAAAGATGTGTCATATTTGTGTAGGAAGTTAAAAGCAATGCTTGGATTTAATTAATAATGAGAATCAGAAGTTGAGATAATCAGTAATAAGAAAATAAATGATGTTGTAGGCTGGTATATATTAATTGCATCAATGCATTTTAACCTTTATATGCAGAAATATTTATATATTTGTGAAAAGCCTTGGAAGAGATGTATGAATTACTCATTACATTACATTCTATGGATTTATGTTACTCCATTTCTCTCTCTGTATTTTTGTTATTTTAACATAATTTTTTATCATCCTGAGCAACACGACAAGGTGCAGGTTGTGAGTCCATCACAGGACTTACACAGAAAGACTGACAACCGAACTAACATCAGTATCACCTGATCGACTGGTAATTAAATTGCTTCTTGCTGTGAGGTCACAGTGCAGACCACTGTACCTTTGTGCTTGCCTTAGCTCGCTCTCATAATAATATTGATCGTGATATTTAAATGTCTGTTATTGGTTTAAAGGGTGAAAAAAGTTTGTATGTGAAGGATGGAAGCGTGGTAGTGGGCTACAGTTAGGTCCATATTTTTGTAGAGTTGTCTCTGTACACCAACACAAATGTAAATTAAACAATCAATGTGTGATTAAACTAAGAAATTTTAGCTTTAATTCAAAGGATTTTAGAAACCATTTGCTTTTTAGGAGTTACAGAGATTTTTTACACATTCACCCTCATTTAAAATTAAAATTAAGAAAAACTGTGGAAATGACTGCCTTAAGTTAAGAACCCACAGATCTGGACTTAAGTCATTACTGCAGCCTGCTTAAGTTTTTGCTTGTATTTGCTGGTGTATGCTTGTTTGAACATAGCCAGTGGTTATCTTCAAATCTTATTGTAAACATATTATTAAGATGTCTTGTCACTGTAGACCTTGGTAATGATACTCCCACCTCCTCAAGAGTGTACTTGACTTGGTCAGATGTTGTGAAATTGCTTTTCTTAACCACGGGAATAATTCTGTCATCACTCACTTGTTATTTTCTGTGGTCTTTCAAGCCCTTTGATGTTCCTGAGCTAACCAGTGGAAACGTTCCAAAAGGATGATTCTGTTTATCTGGACGTAACGTTTTCAGTGGGAGAAACTTCTTCAGTCTCAGCTGACTGCAGGTTTCCCCATTTTTTAGACAGTACCTCTACACAATGACCTAAACTAGCACCACTGAATGAACAATGAGCTATGAGGTCAGTTCCTTGATCATTAATATGCAAATCGTCATGACCGTTGATCTGCGACCACCGATCAAAGACCACTGATCAATAACCATGAGTACCATTCACAGAGAGTTGGGAAATGGCTGCAATCACAGCATTGTAAGATGGTGAAAGATGTACCCTTAGGCCCCTCCTTGATTCAGAGATGGTCTTTCCCTTCTCAAACCAGCATTCCTCCCTGTCCAGGATGTGTACTTCCTCATCATTGAAGAGTGTCCACTAGTTCAGCGTACTTTCATTTGAACACATACGGTTCAAATGACTACCAATGACTACCAATGGTCTTTTAAATAACCCAGTGATTTTATTCTAAATATTAGTGTACAACAAATTATTCTTTCACAGTAGTAAAATATTCTTGAATTTGGACCCTCCCTGGTATTTGTTAAGTAACATAAAGCCAAGATATACAAAAAGCTACATATTGTCAGTAAGAAGGAAACAATTATGGTAAGTCCAGCGTGTAATTACACAGAGTGGCTGATCACTATCACTGACTTTTCAATAATGGTCATTGTCAGCCCATCTATCTACTCTAGTCTGTGGTTTCGATCCTCTGTTAAGTAGTAAATCTTTATAGAGTAACAATAAAATTGTACACCAAAATCAATTGAAACATTCACATACTGTGAATACATGAAGTTGCCCTATTTCATATCATCCACAACACAGCAAGCAGGGCCATTTCTGTATTATGAGAGACAGTTAATACATCAGCAACAACAAAAACCACCTCAGAGCCAAAAGGCTCTTTAATGGCACACAGGAGGATGCAGAGTCATCATTACCCATGGCCTGAATAATGTTTTTCTTACTGTCCCAGAGCACAATGTGAAAACAATTTAAACTAGTATGCCTTAAATCTGAAACATATCACCAAATGCACCCGCTATAGCTCGGTAATTCTGAGAGCCTGCTTTGCTTTAGCAGAAATGCTATATTTAACCCTATATTGGCATGGTGATATCCTGAAGCAACAAACCACATTTTCAGTTGTTACACTGTACTTTTCAAGCATTGTTTGGGTGGCTGTGGCTCAGTGGGTGGAACAGGTCATCTACTAATTGGGAGGTTGGTGGTTTGATAACCGCCTGTTCCACTCTGCATGCCAAAGATCCTTGGGCAAGATATTAAAGTTTCTCTTCCATGCACCCATTGGAGTAAGAGTATGTATGATTGTTAGATAGAGACTACTTACACTGTAAAAGCATAGAAAAATAAAGTCCTTGGATGAATGCCGCAAGTTTTACAAAGCGCCTTGAGTTTCTACTACTTGCTCAGAGTAGAAAAGCGCTGTAAAAGAACCATACCATTTATTTATTATTATTTAAATCTACTGCCCAATATATTGAGCAGTAGAAAAGGTTTTTAAAATTTCTCCTGAACTTTTAAGAGCTAGATGCATGTATAAACGGGAATTTTGATATTCTTTATTTATTTATTTACTAAAAGCTGATTTTTAATGACACCACTCATTAAAAGCCAGAAGTGATAACACCTGAATTTAGCTCTCTGGTAGAATATCTTCAGTTGGCCCCATTCCTACTGTTAGCTTTGGATGTAGTTACAGTATGATACAGTATAGACATACATAGGGCTTCAATCAACTTCTAGGGCGCCCAAATGTGTTTCACTGACAGCTTCACTCTGTTGTAGAATGGCCATTATCTCTTTAGAAGAGATGCACTTCATGAGTAAGGAGAAAGTCAACTGATAGCTTTTAATAAACAATCCTATTTGACCTGTGTGACCGACTGTTGGCAAGTTACATGTGTTTCTCTGGAGTTTCCCTCCACCCTTCCTCTTTGTGGATCCAGCAGACCAATGCAACTGCCTCTAGCCCCCACTGCATGTACCAGGTTTCTTTACAGCCCACTTACTAACCATAATCGGTGGTTATTACTCACATTGTAAGACCTAGAGTCACCTTCGTCAAGGCTTGAACGCTCACAATCTTTGACCATTAAACCAAAGCACTGAGGTTGATGGCAAACCAGTTACAGCGATTCCCACACTCAACAATAAAACCTTTACATAAAAGGACTTTTGTATCTTCTTTATGAATTAAGTTAGTTATCAAATGAGCCCAGGACTTTGTCTGAAATCTTGCCAAATAAGTGTGGATTTATCAGCTCTTCCAGATTTTGAGGATATTAAATTATTTAATATTATTAAATCGTACTTACACAAGATGCGTGTTGAACCTGCCATTTGTTTTAGGATTTAGAAATGTATTTATTATTTAAGTTTAAATGTTCATTTTTTTCATTAGATTTTATAATTTTTTAATTTTATACATTTTATAATTTTATTAATTTTATTTATTTATTTATTTTCTTTTTAATTGTTTTATTAATATTTTTTACTTATATAAATAGAATATATATAGAGGCTATTTTGCTGCTTGTAGGCTTAACCAAGTGCCATAGTTTAAAGTCAGTTTTTAACAACACCCCATCTCCTGTGTTTTCCAACATTTTTTGTTAACAACAAGAAAAAATGAGCACTCTGAAACAGTGCTATTGATTTCACAGTAGTCCAAAATGAAAATGTAACAACTGTGCTTTATGAACATTCAATTTAGCCACACATGGCTCAGTATAGTTTTACTAATGGAATTGATAAAAATGATAGGATTTCATAAAATCAGAAATAAATAAAATAAAAATTTTAACAGTGTTCACAATAATAGAACATTTTTCAAACTATAATTTTTAAGACTAATTACTTTAAATGTCATCTCGTGTCATTACATAGATCAAATCTCTTGGATTTGCATTAACTTGAAGAAATGCTAGAAAAAAAATGCACTCAGCATGCACGCGCACAATAAGGAAAGAATTGCTTAAATGGCCCCCACTCTTCCAATTTGAGACCACTACAGAAATGCAGTTCACTAGTGTTTACTGGTCCGTAACCCAGCATTTTTAATTCATTTTGTGTTTTTTATTTCTTTTGATGTATAGGGGAAATGTTTAGTTTTAGTGTTTACTGTTATTATGTCTTAGTTAGATTTTAGTCTAGGTAATATATGATTACGCTTCCTTGTTTATGTGTCATTTCCTGTGTAAGTCTGTCTTGTCCTCTGTGTATGACTTTTAGTTATGCCTGTGCCTCGTCCCCCTTATCCGTTCCCATCTTCCTCTCCTTGAGTTCCCTCTGTCTCACACAATCAGTCATGTGTTTCATGTCTGCATGTTCCATGTCCTTTTGTTAAGCTTGTGTTGTTATAGTCTACGTCTCAATATGTTTCCTGTCTTATTTTGACAGTGATGTGTTCCGTGTTTAGTTTTGTTTCCACTGTAGCATCATGTATATTTGTGTCAGCTGTGTTTCCCATGTGTTTCGACTTTCCTTATTACCCTACTGTGTATTTAAGTACTCCGTGTCCCTTTGTTCATTGTTGAGTCATCTGTTTACCTCCTTACAGCTTCATCCTTCATGGCGTCAGGATTTCCAGGTGTCATGTTTTAGTTTCTACCAGTTCAGGTTTTGATAGTACTCATTCACTTTATGTTATCACCAGTGATGCTAAATGAAAATTTCCGAAGCACTGAAGCTTGTATTTAAAAAACAGGTCATTGCTCGGAGCTTTTCAACCTAGTCCCCTTTGGTGAAATCTGGTGGACAAAAATATGAGGAGCATTTTGAATCTAAAACTTGTAATGAACTCTTTTATTATGATTGCCTACTCTACAGAGCTGAACTGACAGCTTCTGTTTGATATCGGGCTGATATGAAGCTTTTATAATGTGTTTTTTTGGGTGAAAAAATTATGTTACATCTCATTTAAATAATAAATCATTATGATGAAAAAGCCTTCCTTGTTTATTATCCTGTTGCTTGTGGCTTCTTGATGTTTTTTATTTATAAAAATACACTATATATAACAACACAATCTTATTATAGGCTGGGAGTAATGCTTGTGCTGTCCCTGCCTCCACATGATTATGTTATAAACCAATGGACAGGTACATTTATATATAATGTACTATAACTTCTATAATTCTAACTATATGTATTGTGTACTTCTTATTTACATTTTAGACCTGGGAGCAGAGCTACTGATGACCTGGTTTTTATTTAGGAATAGGCAGAGCATCCTCTCTTCCTGGCTCCATGTCTCGAATCATTGGTGGGATCTGTGCTGTGTTTTGGTGATTTTGTGCGAGAGAGAGCAAACCAGTGTGCAACATGATTAAATCCCTCATAAACCTCTGAATCGGCTACTGAAGCAGTGACGTGCCGAATGAAGCTTCAGACATCACTGATCACATGACTGTTTAGATGAACCAAGCCTAGGCACAGTGTTTCTAAAGCATTGTGTTGATCTTTTTTTGACTCACGTGCTGGAGCTTTAGCTTCAAACAGGCATTACTAGTTATCACTATTTTCATGTATTTCGTTGGCCACAACAAAGGCTTGTTTTTTGTTAGATTCTGTTTTCCCTCCCACGCGTTCTGCTTTAGGGTTCACACCACAACACACCGGCTACTCAGCCATAACACCTGTCTGAAAAAGAACATGCACATTAACACAAATTCAAGTCTTCAATCATGTCCCTACAGCCACATTAAATTTGAGTTTCATCAGTAATATTTTTTCCTGGGATTTAGTTTTTAAAACACCTTTGAAATGCTACTATATATATCAAATAACGTTTTTATTCATGACTTATATACCATCTGTTTAAACCCCCATGTGGGCTTTGAACCAGGTTTTCTGACTTAAGCTACGTCCACACGTACGCAGATATTTTTTAGGTTTTCCATTTTTTCCCCCCGTTATTTCTCTCTAACCCATCCAAATGCAATGATTCTTCCAAACTTTCACTGCTGTTACCCCTATTCTTGCCTCAATAAGGACACTTACATTTTACACTGTACATTTCCAGTGGGGCACTGGTCATAGAATTCTTACTGAATTCTGAAAGACAACTTCTTACACCTCCCCATCATCATAGCCCTTTTTAAGTCTTCCGACATCTTCAAGATCCATGTCAAAAAAATATCAAATGAGCTGTGGCGTTACCTGCCTATCTCACTGTAGGGACCAGGGTGGGGAGAAAAAAGTAGGGGGTGTCATCTAAATTTGTTGTCTCATTTAAGGGCCAACAAAAGCAAGGTCACTGCTGTGAGAAGTTTTAGCATTCTTAGTTTGCAGAGATGAGACTGAAAGGTGGAGTGTCTCACAGTGAGCCCTGATGTGACATAGATCACAGAGGTTTTTTTTTAATGGAGCAGATGAAGAAATGGTAGCAAAAGTAAAAGAAGAGGACATTTGAAAATTCTCTACAGTCTCTGTTAAGGCTCTAGCATGTCTGTGCAGCGCTCTCTCTCTGCTCTCTTCAGGACCCTGCTGCCTCTCTTTAATCACAGTCAGCATCTGGACTCACTAAACAATTAACTGAGACCCTACAAAGGCTAGGTGAGGTCCACTTGGAGGGTGGATATTGGCTGCTACTGGTTGTCTGTTTGGTGCCTTCTGTTGTCTAGTGTGTGAAAATGAGTCCAAGTAAAGAAAAACCTGGTGGTGTGTTTTTGGAGTTGTTTGTGGGAACAGTGTTGATTTGTCTTGCCAGGTACTAGTGAGTAGTGTTAGCCACTGAAATGTATTTTAGTTTAGTTTGTCTCCCTTTAGATAATATAATTTGTGTTGAGGTTTTTCTTTTCATTTTGATATTTTAGCGGTGCTGTCATATTTGTGTTAAGATTAAAGTTTATAATTTAACCATTTTTTGCATGGTTTTGCTTCTTCCTTTCTCTCCCAGCTTCATTGAATGTTGCTTCCCACACCTTCCCCTGGACTTCCATCTTGGGGTCATAACAATTTCCAAACCTGAGCATTCTCTGATGGCTGTCAATTTGTCTCTTTCGTTTTGTTTTTTTTTTCTTGGTGGTTAGGTAAATCCTAAGTATATTTAGTTTTGTGATTATAGCACATTTGTCCAACTATTAACACATAATTCATGTTATCTCCTGATAATCCTTTAGCTCAGTCAAACTCTGTCAAGACTCCCTGAATGTTGTCTTCATCTGGAAAAGAACAGATCTGTTGTTACCTGTAATTTCACTTCTGTTTGTTTTCTGAGCATTTCTTTTATTGGTGGGTGAGGAATGTTACTGTTACTACCAAAATCAATAGGGTTTTTTTCCCTTTTGGAAATGTTATTTTTAAGATGCTCAAAATGTATCAACTCGTGCCTGCTACCCTTTGATTTTCAAAATCCGAATACTGCAGATAATCACCATATGATGGCAGATAACTGCTCCACTTCCCACTTGTCTATAGATTTATGACACTAGCACCAATCCAAAGATGGAGAGATGATTTAATGGACTTAAAAACACAAATTAATAATTAATTTTAATTAAGAAGTCCATTACATCCTCCATGCTTTAACTAAGGATATAAAGAAAAGTTATAACTCGACCACGTTACAAAGTCCCTGCACCTGCAATATTACCTCTAGAGTAGGGAAGTGAGAACTGCATTTTTGAGCGTTCATTTGCACTGTAAGTGCGTCACAACAGTCACTCACATTTGTTTTTTTAAGTGGTTTGGTTACATTTACTGGTTGTACTTTTTCACCTGCACAGAAAAAGAAACATTTTTCTTGGTCCACAGGGCAGCCTGGTGGCTGTTCACACATGTGATGAATGCACTCTATCTTGTGTACTAGAAGGAAAACAAAACTGATTTTTTTTATGTTTAACTTGCATCCCAACATATTTACAAGACATATACTCATAGCTGTGTACTTATTTTAGTAGCAAAGATGTACCGCTATACACTTTGCACTGCTTTCAGTAAAACATTGTCATTAAAATACTTTGTCAGCCATAACAGGTGTTATTGGTTGTCACAGAAACATTATGTGAACTTCGGCTATTGCAGTAACTTTATATATAACTAATGAACTCAAAATCTTGAGTTACTAGGTCAAACTTTCGAGATACTTAATTTGAAATGTTGAGTTATTAAGTCATTTATTTATTTTTAATGGCAGAAACAAGTTGCTGGAATGAAATATTACCGTGGATTTTAGATCTGTCATGGTCCGCGGCTTGGCACCTGAGGAGCATTTGGGATACCCAGGTGGCCACACCTTCAGGTTAGGCTGTCAACTCCACACCTGCATCCCATTCCAGATGATTTAATCCCACATGGCCCGCTGTTCCACGCCACTCCGTCAGTCACCACTCAGTCAGTCACCACTCAGTGGTAACTTGGCTCCTTGCGAAGCTTGATGTGAAATTCTTGGATTTTATGAACTGTGTTAATGCGGTCTCTGTGTGCTCAGGTTATTGTCCGGCGTGTTTGTGCCTTCACCTGCCTGTCCTCCTGCCCGCCTGGATTTCAGAGAAATCGCCTGTCATCCTCTCCATCTCTCTGGATTTACCTCCCGCGGACACTCACCCCTCCCTCTGATTTCCATGGTCCAGCCCCGAGCGTAAGACAAATAGCTCTACCTCTGTTGTATGCCGTTATCTCCCTGCTCCCCAGTAACTCTCTCCCCTTTCTGTTGCAGCCTCCCACGGCCCCGATCACAGCATCCCCATGTTGTTTATTTCCCCGTCTCTTCTGTTCCCCTTGGTTATTCAAGGTCACCATGCGTAAAGCAAAAGGTTTGTTTCTGTGTGCATTTCAGCATATTGTGTTTGCTTTTGGGTCCAGCTTGCGTTTTAGAACTACAGTTATTGACAAGAACATTTTGAAATTGTTGATATAAAAACAACAGTAGCCAGTTTTGATGGAGGAAAAAAAGGACCATTACCAGCCAAAAGCATCTTCAAGGCAAGTATACCAAGCACAACTCAGAAGCATTAGCTTCTTGATATCACACACTGTATTCACTGTCTGGCTACTTATTCTCTACCAGTCATATTTCATATAGTTAGCAGAAGCTTCTATTAAGCTATTAAAGCAACATCTTCCTTCTCATGATGTTGAGAGGAGAGTGGGATTGGTAGCGAAGCTAATCTCTGAGTAGTCAATACTGAAGAGGACATACTATAAGCATATAAATGGTGTTGCTGCTGGTTACAAAAGGGCATGGGACAAAGCATCTGCCAAGACATTATCTTTGCCCTTAATGTGCTGATGTGCTGGATGTTCAATGGACAATGGACCCCCTACTGATCCTCTACCTAATCACACAAGGTGTAAACACGGGTGTGGGTCTCAATCAGCCATGGTTTCGGGTGAGCTTAGTGTGAAACCTGGCCCCACCCTATCATGTGATTTCCAAAGATCAGATGGCCCAGGATGTAAGTGGGCGTTCAGGCATCTGGGAAGGGATCT
>VUQR01017746.1:41024-52694 GCA_015108515.1 Hemichromis elongatus | reverse complement strand
GGGAAAAAAACTGAGGTAATGTTCCAATAAAAAAATCAGGGCCTGTTTATTTTGGATGTGTAAAGAACGCAGATATTACACTCTGTAAATTAGCCAGGCCACTTTCTAAATTAACAAGCTATGACTGTTCTCTCCTCAATCCATCCCTTGGTTACTCTGACATTTATTGGGAGAGAGAGAGGAAGAAGCTTGATATATTGAATTTTCTTATTTTTTCAACCTTGGAACAACCTTAGGCTGTGTGCAGGCTGCACGTCCAGCTAATTGCCAATGAAATGCTATACAAATAGCCGCTTGTCTCAAATTCTCCGGATAATCTGTTCATTTACTGCCAATATGTCCATAAGCATGTCTGAGATTTATCACATAAAATGAAATCTGATTCTTTCTCGACAAAAAGTGAACAACACCACGACAACTTGTGCACACCTGAGACCCGGCTCCTGTGTAAAACAGAATCATTGTCTGTGGCAGTTTTCCTTAAAAATGAGTTTGTAAGTTTGCTTTTTATGTGCAGTGCTTCGCCACATTTAAAATTAAAATAATTTGGTCTCTTTCATGAAGCTTAAAGAAGTCCTTCTTTTCCTTTCTAATCTAAATTCATCACACATTAGTTGCATATGTTTGTTTTAATTTCAGAAAACTCTTTTTTAAGATTTTATTTTGTATACATTAAATAAATGTTCTGTTGAACAGTGATTAAAGGATTTGTTTAATTTGTTTAGATATGCAAGAAACAGCAGTCGCAGGCCATCTCACTAATATGTTGCATTATTTAAATATATCTGCTCGTTTACAAACAAACAACCTTTATTTGTCACATACACAATCATGCATAGTACAACATGTAGTGAAATGCTTGTGTCCGAGCTGCGGACAGGCTGCAGACATAGCCGCGCCGAACGCGCTAACCGATTGCGCCACAGAGACTGAGTTTAGTGAACCCAGAGTTTAGTGATCACCTGCTATCTCCTAGGTTGGAAACAAATAAACACACAGGGGAAACATTTGAACCAAAAGCAAAATTATAAAAGAAGCTTATAAATGAAGCCTTTACCCTTAGACTAACATCTGATCTAATTCTTTAAGTTTTCATAATTACACTAATCACTCACAAGATGTACCATTTTTACAAAATCAACTGTAGTCAGAGAAAAGTTATTCATACCAATACTTATATCTGGAATTTGGATAAGAGTGTTTCTCCCACACAAAGTAAAAGATTTCAACGAGTCAGCTTGGGTGAAAATTTTCAGTATATATGTGAAAATGAAATATATATATCAGCAGAACAGAGAGAAACATGTCTATATGCGTATAGTAGGCAAATGTAGGCATGGATATGTTTCCTGGATACTTAAATACACTGAAAACAAAGCAAAAAAAAATAAAATTTGGTTCTGTGCATGATAATAATGTTTGTGCTAAACTCAAAGCGTGTTTGCCAAAGTGGCTTTGAACCAAATACTCCAGTCTTCAAAAGAAGGCTATAGTCACAGGAAGTTTCTCCGCTCAGACACATTTTGGGCAGATATTTAATGCACACAGCTCACAGAAAATTTTAGGGTATCCAACCTGAGTCATGTCTGAAAGTTACAGGGGAGGAAAAAACTTCTCTACTGCGCAGAAAGCCCAAAGGGACAGCTGAGACCGGTTTATGGGTACGAGCTGAGAAAAACAAGATTTGGTGCAATTGTGAGGTCTACAGTGTAAAGAGGTTACATTTCTTATAAACACTGCAATCAGCATAGTCAAAAACAATAAATGTCCGGGGCGATGTCTGCATGGTGCTGTTGGTTAAGAGACATCGATATTTTATAGCAGCCCCATAAATAGATAGTTACTAGACCTCACACACACAGAGAAAGAGAAGGTTTCATATGTTCAGCACAATTCACACAATGTTCAATCATTAAACAGAACTGCTTTTGGAGCATGCACTGACTGAAAAGTTGGGAGTACAAGCTCTGTCTTCACCTAACTTGTGAAAGTTGTATAAGTTCATCCCTCTGTGGGATTTAAGGCTTTTCCTCCCTGGGACTAAGGCTAATGCTTACTGATGCTGTGTAGTCAATTCTCTTGCTGGCAGAAAAGCGCAGACATTGGGGAAAAAAAAAACATGAAGACATAGCCAACCTTGACTCTTCAATGCATTGATTTAAAAAGAGACAACTTACTGAAGGTTTTCAAAGAAAAACATGCAATCAATATGAAGCAGCAAATCCAGATGAAAGCAAGCAAGCTGAACGCTGACTGTCTGGTTCATGCTATTTTAAACATGTGTCTATAAATATACATGCACTTAAAGTGGCTGACTGGTCTATGACCGGGAGTGTGTGTGAATCATGTAAAAAGCTCACTTACATTGAAATGTGTTCTGATGTGTACCGATGTTTGCATGTCATCTCACCTGTGTCTTAATTTTAAAGGACGAGAAATTAAAAAAAAGACATCAATAGAAAAACATTAGCTCAGAGGTAAGCCGTTAACCACTAAGGGCAGTAATTTGCAATATACTTTAAGCTTGTAGGTGTAAATGTAAAAGAAATGCCCATAAAGGAGACAGAAGTAAAGGAGGGCAATAACTATGCAGATACCTCCTTCAAATCTACCCCTGAGCTCAGAAAGCTGTCAAACTAAATCAGTGTAAAGCCCATGATGGCAAAAAGTCCTATAAAATAACTACTTTCACTTTGAAACTATACATAGCTGGTGTAGAAATACACAGCTATCAGTCTCAGGGCATAATAACAATGTAGCTCCATTTAAAGCAGTTTGGATATTGAGTGTGTGCTTTTTTCTTTTTTCAATCTATTTTCTTTTATTGGAAAAAATAAAAGTTATTCTCAGTCTAACTTTCAGGAGAAATGTTTTATTTTTTCCTGTGGGGCTTTTAAGATAAGTGGCTGAAAACTGGGACATCTACCAAATTTTTAACAAAAATATTTTCACCTAGTTCCCAAAGTATTTATGTGTCTTTGGGCGAATACAGGAGAACTAAAAAACCATATAATCCCAAATGAATGTGCAATTCTCTATAAATTAAATACAATAAATATAAAAAGCTCAGTGGAGTTTAATTGAAAAAAAAATCCATATTTATGTGTTCCCGAAAAAAAGGAAGAAACTAGAAAGAGGAAGCAGCCAGTGAGCCTGATGACAGAGTGATGATGGCCAGTGATGGATGGCTAGGAACCGTCCTGATCCCAGAGGAAGGTCTAACCTCAGTAATCACAATTAGACCATCCAATAGTCAATCACACCACTCAATGACTCCCAACTGGCAGAAAATGCTCTACAACAGACACGGCAGTTCTGCATCCAGGGGAAACTTAAGGCTGTTTTAGAGAAAAGGAATGTGCTTCAGCTCGGTTCTTTGGTTATTTATTTTGGTCGGGAGAGCGAGAGCAGCTCTGTTTTTTGGGATGGTTCTGGGAAGAATTTGTCTCCAACTTTGTGTGTTGACACCATGATATGTGTGCTGGAAGCAAAAAGCTTCTAAGCCACTGTCAGCACTTTGCTTGTATCATCCCAGTAGCGGTCACTGATGATTATTACAGACACATCTGCAGAAAGAGTCCGTGTTTGATGTCACATTTCTCTGATTATAAAGCAACAGTGACACATTTTGAACTCATTCCGACTGCTAACACGACTGAAATCTTGAGAATCATTTGTGTTTCCGCCTTTAAAAGCTTTTCATTATCAGCTCATTTATTAATCAATGTTCTATGACCTAAAAAAACAGCTAGTTTGTATAGTTGCAAACCTCCCTACTTTAGTGGTAGAAAAAATGCATATTAGTATAAGCTATTAAGAATGAATAAAACATCTACTTCTCCACTTATCCTGGGAGCAACAGAGCCAAACTGTGTGTGAGGTGAGAGTGGAAAAGGAAGCCATTGCACTTCCCTCTCATGGAAAACTGAAGTGTTCCCAAAGAGTTTCATTCACTCACGCAGTCAGTGATTTCCAACAAAATGTCAAAAGTACCTTAAAAGCATGCTCTTCCTCCTGAACTGTTCCACTTTCCCAGGCAAAATGCTATACCTATAAATTACCAGCACATTTTTTATATTTACATTTTAAGTACTGAAAATGACAACCTCATCCAAAGTAATTTACTATCAGCGCTGCTTGCTGTCAAAGTCCAACGGCAATAACGTGAACTGAAACCCGAGTAGGGATTATGTTGCTATTAAATCTAATTTTGTATAATATGTTACTTTTAAAACAAAACATGTTGTAGGCTTTAAACATAATCAAACCAACATTTTAGCTCCAGGACTCGTCACCTTTATGCCATGATTGGATCACTTTATGCTAATATTTGTATCAGGGAGCCAAACCCAGGAAGTCCAGTTTCTTGTGAGAGGTCTGTACATCTATGAAGTGTAGGCTGCTGCTGGTAATAATTTGATATCAGTTAAAACTGCAGAGAAACAAAAAAAAAAAAAATCAGCCAAGTCAGACAAACAGCAAATGCATTATGCAACTATGTTTTTATAGGTTCGTGTAAACTTAAAATTTTTAATTGTTATGCTTTTGCAAACAAGATCAGTAAATCAAAAGGAAAGCATTACAATCCAAAAACACATGACAAGGTGGGAACAAAAAGCTGACATAATGATCAGTCTTTTTTGGAATGCATAAACCATCACAGATGCTCCATTAGTTATTGGACACTATGAGACACACAAAAGATAATTGTTATACAATTTAAAACCAAAAAAAATGTAAAGGAAGGTACAAAAATCTTGCTTGAAACAGACTTTAAATGTCTCAAATTCAGATCCGGGGGTGCAGAATGGGCCAATTACTCTCCAAACCTATAAGCAAATAGCATTACGGCCAGAGCAGGAAATATTCCTATGTCATTGGAACAGTCATGTTTAAAAGTGAAAAACCAGCTGAAGAAAATATTTTCATAGCATTGATTCAGTATAAAGAGAGAATCTAACAACTTAATTTCCATGCAAATGTTATTGAAGGATTTTCAACTGTGATTTAGTGTCCAGGTCAGTTGCCAAAGATGTGGTGGTATAACTTCAAGCTGTCAGACCATTATTATGTTAGGGGTAAAAGAGTGACAGCAGTTGGAGTCGAACCACTTTAGCCTGACTTACAACCGGGCAGAGACACAGAAAAGGAGGGAGAAGAAGCAAAAAAAAGAGACAGAGGAGACTGAAACTGAAACAATCAGATGTAAATTTTCCTGTGTTTACTTTTTTTTAACTGCCAACGATGTCTTGCGAATTGCTCCAATGACTGAGAGCCTTTTTTTTACCGCCTGATTACATAAAACAATCCCAGTGAATCCCAAACCTACTTTCTCTACCAGACCTTTTATACAGTATAGTCCAGCTTGGATATGCTTCCAACTTGCTATTATGCAATCTGCCAACAATTCACAACATAATTAAATACGCACAGGAACAATGTGTGTACATTTTCCCTAAGAGTCCAGCAATCCAGTTACCACCTTTACACTGTGAGAGGCAATTTCCTGTGCGGCTCAGCAGATGAAGTTTCAGGGTAGAAACAGGCCAGTAATTAAATCTCAGAGCTCTTGTTAAAAGTGCAGCTGTCGATGGCAAAGCTGTGTGGACGCAGAGTGTGAATATTTGTGTCATGGTGCAAGTGGGGAACTCTGGCTGCATATGCCAGCCATCAACACTGGACTGTACAGTATGTTTTACAAAAGAGACTGTAGGAAAAGCCCTGTGGAGCCTTCTCACGCACAAGCGAGAACAAATGCAACGGTATAAATGTACTGTGTAAAATGTTTTATCCTTCATGTGTGAATATGTGTTAAAATTTCAAATCAAGCCTTAAGTACTTTTTAAAATGCATCTACTATAATAGAAAGTAGTATTTTTAACCCTATATTCCTTTATATATAGAAAAGTAGCAAATTGATAACAAGTAACACTTGGTAACTTGTTGCTTGATTAATTTCTTGATTCTTATATGTAGTTACTAGAAAACCAAACCAGACTGTTGTAATTTTAGTAAAATTGTTAATAACACACAAACCAGAGTTTAAAAATTTGGTTTAAAAAATAAAAACAAGTAAATAAATAATTAAAAATGACATTTTTCAAGAATGCTAATAGCTAAACACACGGCTTCTGAATGAACCTTTCACTCTACGGGGGTAAACGGAGGAATACATGAGTAATTTGATGGTCTTGAGCAGAGATGAGTAAATACATGAGTCAGGTGCTGTCCCTAGAACCACTAAAAACTGTTACTGTAGTTTTCACTGGCTACCTAAATAGCTCTAGTGGTAAATTACTACTGTGGCTAAAAAACTACTTTAGCCCAGAAATTGTAGACCGATGCTCACTACCAAACTACCAGCATCATAATTTAACTTCAGTCAAACAACATCTAAATAGAAAAATCCAAGAAATGCATATTTTTAAAAGGTCTTTTGCAGGCTCGTGTTGCTTTGACTAGACTTGACTCGACAGGTAACCAGTTTTGTATAATTCCCAGTGACTTACTGGCCATTTCTCAAAAACACCAAGTTTTAGTGGCTCGTGGGGACAAAGCTAAGGCGTGGTCAATGGTGGCAATAGTGACCAATAAGGAAAACACAACCACCAAACAGGTTATCCTGCAAACTCGGCGGTTAAGCACAAACTACTTTTAAAAATGCACTTTTTTAAAAGAACAATTGCACTGCGGATGCTGTTAACACACTGACACGTTTTGATAGAGTGACAAGTTATCATGACTGACTCAGTGACTCATCATGAAAGTCTGGTTTATAGTAATTGTTTAAAAAACCATTAATGGCGCATCCATTTCTGTGCCACTCAACTAAAAGTAATGCCATCAGTCTGCTCCGCTCCAATATAGACTGCCGGACCCAGCCACTGCCCTCAGAGCCTGTTCATGTAGAGGTACATGTTAGAAGGAAATACAATGTTCTCAGCATTCAACTTTAAGACTCGTGTTTTGCAGCTTCTGACTCTGCCAGGATGCTGAGTTGGATTATCCCAATTCCTGGTTGCGGTTGAGCTACATAACCCAAAGGAAAAGGTTGTAAAAACAACATGAATCAATCAAGTCCTCAGCGCAAAAAGAAAAAGAAATCTCCAGTGATTAAGTCTCTTTGTAAAGGTGCATATGAGGTTCAGCACATAAATTATACCCCCCTTGGAAATGTCCATAAAAGAAGAAAAAGAGCTATAAACAAGTCTCTCGCTCTTTCTCTCTCTCAAACTCTCACACACGCAGAAACTGCAAACGAAAGATATACGAAGCAGATTCACCAGAACAAAAAAATTATGAGATTTTAATGTGGCGGGGCAGAGCTGCTTTTTAACTTAGTTTCCAGTACATGCTTGTTGCAATAACTTGCACAGTTGGATTTAAACTGGCAACGTTTCAGAGTCCACAGTACAGCTGGTCAAGAAATTTGATGGTTATATGCTACATTCGAGGGAAGCCAGTGCCTGTGGGGATCCTGCTTCATGTATACAGCAAATGCCAACTTGCACTTTCACTGCCTTTAAAGATGCTGTGGACTGTAGATGCCAGTTCTATGTTTGACAGGAAAACCTATTTCAGTAAGTCATCCGAGTCACTCAGTCAGTGTACCTACTCACAACCTGGAGTCACATTTATTGCAATCTTTCTGCACTTCTCAGGTGTATTGAATTGTTTGGACTGATACAGATTTTTGATCGTAAAACAACAAAATAAACTTTTCTCTTTGTAAAGTGTCAGACAGGACTACATTAGTGTTGTCAGGTTGGTAAAAAAAGTAGTTCCGTTTTTTGCTGAGCCTTTTGTCCACAACATTATGTCTTTTTCTGCTGAAGAGCAGCTGATTTATGAGACGGACAACGTGCAGCACACTGTATGTAAATTACTCCACAGATAACTACATAGAGTCTCCTTGGATCAGTGGGGCCTCCTCACACAGGGAGCATGGGATAGATTGCTTAAGGGGTCAAAGATCAGTGAATGAGATGAACAGGAAATACCCAATATGGTGAACATCGTTATCCTACCCTGGTCTATTATAAAAGTGTTTATCATTGTGCATGACACTCTAGGTGTAGTGTTTCTGCATATTTAGAAGAAAACTCCTCCCATAGGTTTACAGCCACATGAACTTCTCAAAGGCAACACATATAAAGATATTTCTGCTCTTGTTAAATCTGTTTGCAGCTGAGTTTTCAGGACATCTTCTGTTTTAAAATAAGGAGCCAGGAAACAATCAACACAATTTGATAATCACCCCGGCTGTTTAACTCAAACCTGGGAGGCCCTTCTCTGTTTATTTTTCTTGTATCGTGTTGCATTTCTTTTTAATTTCATGGCCAAGTGGACCTCCCTGTTATTGTGCCCCACACCCCACTATCCCCAAGTCCACTCTCATCTCCCTTTACCCCAACTCTTTTTCAAACTCCCACAAGGCGCTGGACCTCTCCATCACCCCAGTGGAAAACACTCCAGATCCCCAAAAGGTCATTCTGCTCTCAGACATAGATTTGGCTGATGAGACAGAACTGTCATGAAAGCACACACACACACACACACACACACTACACACAACACACAACTTTAATGAGTTCTGTTTTGTAAGAAACCACATTTTTTGGTTTCTCTTTGTTGAGCATGCTGGTAAAACACTATAAAACTACAAACTGTAAGCTGCTCAATTATGATAAAAACTGCCACTCCAGGTGGTAAAGGTGACATTATTAGCATTCTTTTGTTAACAGTGGCTCAAATGGCGCGTGTTGGTTATTGGTGTGAATGTTTAGACTGCAAAACCGTGACTCAGCTCTGGATTTCCCTTTAGCTGGTCTCCACATTTCAGTGCTCTTTAGTGTCCTCACTGTTTACAGTTTCATCAAAACCTGCTTGACAATCAGCCTAGTCAGGATTTTACTCTTCCCACGAAAACTATCACATGAATCGCTTAGAGGATCATTTTGGGGCATAAAAACATTACATTCTAACTTAATCTTGGTTTTTGAAAGCAAAAACTCAGGATGTGAAGTGGCCAGAACTTGGACAGAAATAATATACATTGTAAACATCACTTAACTTCTTCTCAGCACACAAATTGTGTGAAATGTTAACAAAAAAACGGAACATGCCTGAAGGAATGAATGCCGAAAGCAGCACAATTATTGACACGTAGATAAACTTTTTGTATTTAAATTCATATGTATGATATATTCATGTACATCATAGTATGTCAAATTATGCTAAAAAAAACACGAGATGAATGACTGAAACACACGCGCGCGGCTGTCAGCAGCACTCTTAAATCACTGTATGTAATCTACATCCATTATTGTGTCTGTGTTTTTATTCTGACATCTCCACACAGAGGCTGAATGATTATTTGCACCACAAAGACATCGTCAAATAGTCGTAGTAAATAATTCTGGTAAAGTAATTTCAGTCAAGTCATTGATGAGGCCAGTTTAACTATCACATGACAGAATCAGAACATTTTATTCAGTCATAGTAACCGCAACTTAAACTCCATCTCATGTAGAAATTTCACTGCTGGTGCTTGTAGTTCAAACGAGTACTCAGATTGACTGCAGAATTAGGCTTTTACAGTTTAAATTGTTTAATCTGGCTAAGACTAGCAAAGCCTCAAATAATGCCGCAGTAAACCTTGCATATTAAGTTTCAGTCAGTAAAAAGAAAAATAAAAGCGTGACATTAAAGAAATCCGAGTGTCAGCTTGCACTGTGACAGCTATCAATCACTCATCCGCATCTCCTCCGCAGGGTGCAGCCCACAGCAACCCAGCAGTAGATGTTTATAGAAATCACAAACACATTCAGTTTCTATAACAGGTGAATTAGTCGCTGTCAGGTTAGAACAGCTGCCAGGGCACAGAGGGCGACTAAAGCTGCCACATTGGACCTCTTTTCTTTATGACTGAACTGCAAATGGAGGCAGAAAGTTTTGATTGTACTGCTTTATGTATGAGACGTCAGCTGATTGAGCCTCGGACATTCAAAGCTGTGCTTTTTTTCGATCCTACATTTAAATTCTTTTAGTTTAGAGGCTTCAAACATTAAGACTTTGTTTCAAGCACAGGTTTAGCACATCAGAAGCAAATAATCAAGAAAAAATACACTATTCAACATGCATTTAGATTCCAATGCAAAAACAGCACTTAGAATTAGCCGTAAGAAAGAAAACATCAGAGAGAGCTTAGATATCATGTGCTTTTCTCAGCCAGTAGAATAACCTCAAACATAGTCTCCTGTTATGCATTGGTTACTATATAACTACTGTTCTAAGTGGTAGTTAAGAATTAAACAGTTTTTTTGAGTCAAATGCTCAAATATTTGGTGAGTCGATGCTGCAAAAGTGCACCAACTTCAGAGTTCAGCTTTATTAACCCCTTTCCTGAATTACATGTGCATTTGGTGTCTGATAGCGACAGAATACTTTATTCATATTCCTCAACTTCCAATCCAAAATCCAAAGTGTTAAAGACAGAGAGTCATTTATTCCTGCTTCAAATAACATACAAAATATCTCTAGTTTCTTTCTAATCTTGTTTGCCCTTCATTTGCCTTCTCCCTGGGTGTCCACAGAGTTTGTTGGTTGACTGGTCTGGAAAAGGTCAGTTCTGTTGAAATAGAGCAGCGTTCCATGCCAACAAAAGCACAGCCATTTTCCTCCAAGACCCTCCTTAGCAAATTGGTCCTCAGCAGAAGGCAGTTATGCTTTGGCTAAATGCTGCCCTCCTGCTAGCATGCTTAGCTGCAGTGTGTGAAGCCAAGAGAAACTGTCGCTATTTAGGTCTAAGGGTGGTGTGGAAAAAGACATATGTGAACTTGAAATAGGTTGATTTCCTGTGCAAACACACAATCCATTATTTGGGTTTCAAGCTGTAAGATTGCCAGACTGTGTGCTGGTCCAATAGAAAACAGAACAGCTATGTGGAGCACAGATGGCACAGCATATGGGTGAGTTTAAGAATTAAATGACTCAAAAATGATTTCATTTGTCCAAACCCCGTTACAAAAAAGACCAAAAAAAAAAAGGAATTCACATTAGAAATGTTTATGACATCTGTGCGACTAATTTCGAGAGCAAATGTTTTAATTGTGCTTAATTGTGTGTTTTTAAATGCAGCACATCTTGTAAAAAAAAAAAAAAATCAAATGAATCAAACAGTTGGGTTTGTTGCTTGAAATCTAAAGATAAAAGATAAAAGATAAAAGCCTCTGCTCTATGCGGAGCATTTTAGGTGACCGTCAGAACATAAAGAACTTAAAACATTTGAATGGTGAAAATCTCCATTGCAAATTATACAGTGGAAAAACAAAGGTTTAAAAAGGGTCAAGCTAGGGTCAAGCTAACATACAGTGCTGTGCAAAAGTCTCGAGCCACCCCTGAGTCACTGTTTGTTTGTTTGGTTGGTTGTTTATTAAACCACTTAACACTGACCTATGCATGGGCGTAACTTTGCGCTGAACATTAGGGGGGGGTCAAGATCTCAGTCTAAATACATTAATAAATCTGTGGAAATTACCTGATGATTAAACATGCAACTATTTTTCTGGTAATAACTGAAACAAATAAAGAAAATCAACAGTCTATTTATGCAAGATAATTCATAATTTTATTGGGGGGGGGGGGGGGGGGTTTTTTGGGGGGGGGTTG